>JADRCH010000224.1:1529618-1716813 GCA_019843965.1 Rhynchomys soricoides | reverse complement strand
CAGAACAGAACAGAACACAGAACATAACAGAACAGATCAGAACAGAACACAGAACAGATCAGAACAGAACACAGAACAGAATAGATCAGAACAGATCAGAACAGAACACAGAACAGAACACAGAACAGAACAGAACACAGAACAGATCAGAACAGAACTAGAACAGAACAGAACACAGAACAGATCACAGAACAGAACTAGAACAGAAGAACAGAACAGAAAACAGAACAGAACAGTACAGATCAGAACAGAACAGAACAAGCATTAAAGTTTCTGGCAAGGAGCACCAAGGTGCCCAACATCAGAAGATTCCCCAGACGGTTTAGGGTCCCCTTGTGACAGGGCTACACAGAGAAGCCCTGTCTCAAAAAAACCTCACACAGGAATGCTTCAAGATTTAGACTAGATTCTACAAATTTGGTATTCTCCCCCTGGACCAAGGCCAGTGGAACCCTTCCAGTTGCACCTCTGTCTCTTAAGCCCATGGCTGTTATAGGTAGTCACTCATTGCTTCCTCAACAGAAGCTGATTTGTGAGGCAAGTTGGGGGCCACTGTGGCTTCCATGGCATCTTTCTGGGGCACCTTCAGCAAAGGCGTTGTGTCCTAAGCTGATTAAAGCTGTACTGCTGTTGACTGTGCAATGACCCCTTCTTCCCTATGGCCACCAGCATCCAGAGATATGCTGTCATCCCTCTGTCCACCAACTCGGGCCTCATTGGCTGGGTGCCCCACTGTGACACACTGCATGCCCTCATCCGGGACTACAGAGAGAAGAAGAAGATCCTCCTGAACATTGAGCATCGCATCATGCTGCGGGTATGTGCTACTGCCATGCCAACACCCTTGAGCCTTGTGGGCACCATCCACCTGCCTGGTGGGGCACCACTGAGAAAGCTATCTGAGGAAATCACTATGAAAGAAGGCTTAATGAAGTAACTCATAAAACAAATAACCTCTGAGAAACAAGGAAGAGCCAGCAAGAAAGCTAAGTAGGTAAAAGTTCTTGCTATGTGGGCCTGATGCCCCAGAACCCACAGTGAAAGGAGAAAACCAACTCCCAGAAATTGTCCTCTGACCTCTACAGGCACACAGAATAATTATAATTACACATGTACATTTATATGTGTGTGTGTATATGTATTATATATATTATATATAGTTATATATAAAATTATATGTATACATATATACACTTATTTTAAGTTGCTGGGTGTGGTGGCACACGCTTTTAATCTCAGCAGTCAGGAAGCAGAGGCAGGCAGATCTCTGAGCTTGAGGCTAGCCTGGTCCACAGAACCTAGTCCAAGGACAGCCAGGCTACATAATAAGACCCCGTTTTAAAAAAAAGAAACCACACTGTTTTTCCTTTTGCCATGTTATTTCCTCTCTGTCTTAGCTTTGCTGATGAAATCAGAACCCAGCTCTGCCTGGCCCTAGCCTGGTCTACATTTGGGCTGCCTATCATAGGCTCCTCTCTCACTAACTGGTTTTGTCCTGATTCAGATGGCTCCTGACTATGACCACCTGACTCTGATGCAGAAGGTGGAGGTGTTTGAGCATGCTGTCAACAACACAGCTGGGGATGACCTGGCCAAGCTACTGTGGCTGAAAAGCCCCAGCTCGGAGGTATGTCCACAGACACCCTCGCGTGACAGGATGCGGCTACCTGAGGAATTTTCACTGTGCTTCATGAAAAGCTTTGGAAGCCTGATTAAAGTGACACTGGCAGCCATGCCTATGATCCCAGCGTTTGGGAGGCTGAAGCAGGTGGATCACCATGAATTCAAGTCTATCCTTTACTACATAGAGTTTTAGGACAGCCTGAACTATATATGAGATCCTGTTACTCCAGTTGCAGGGGATCCAACATCCTTCTAGCCATCGCAGGCACTAGGCATGTATGTGATACACATACATACATAATGCATACATGCATTCATACACATAAAAATAAATATTTTTTTAAATGAAGTAAGCTTGGGCCAGAGAGATGGTTTGGCAGGTTAATTCACTCGCTGCCAAGCCTGACAAGCTGAGTTCAATCCCTGGATCCCACATAGTGGAAGGAGAGAAACAACTCACAAAGTAGTCGTCTGACCTTGGCTCGAGCACTGTAGCATGTGCACCTGCCTCCCAGGCATACACACACAAATAAGTAAATATGATTTTAAGAAAGTGTTTGATGATCAGCTACTCCCTCACTGTTTACCAGAGTGAGGTAAACACTTTAAGAGACCGCAGTTTGCTCACACACTGAGCTCAGTCTCCCATGGAGTTCATTTTAGAGCCATCTGATTGCTGTCTGTATGTGTCTTGAAAACCAGCCATTTCTGTATTTTTCTTTTCCTACCACATAAATTTGAGGACCATTGTATTGATGTCTCAAAAACAGTGCTATTGACATTTTTTGGTAATGACATTAAATGCACCAAATGACTTATACAAAGGGGATATCTTCACGGTCCCACGTGGAGATCCTGAAGTGGATATTTTCACTTACATCTTGGCATTCCTAAGAAAAAGCTCATTCTTTATTCATCCAAGTGCATCCCCTCTCTGATAAAGTTGATTGTGGAGCATAGTTTAGAATGGCGAGTGGGATCTTCGTTCTGATGTCCACTCTAACTGGTCATTGATAGACTATAAGAACAGCTGTCCTGGGCTCTATGCTGAGACTGCTGATTTATAGAACACTGCCACTGTGCTCTTGTGCTCTAGGTGTGGTTTGACCGAAGAACCAACTATACCCGCTCCCTGGCTGTCATGTCGATGGTCGGATACATTTTAGGCCTTGGAGACAGGTGAGTGAATTTAATTTGTTTGAGTTTCTTTCTCCAGTTATTTTGAATGGTATCATTTTGTTTTCTAGTGAAGTATGTAACCTTTGAATAAATAACTATATTTTATATTTTGAAAGGCAAACAAGCATAGTTTTTTTGGAAAGAAGGATTACTGTACCCTGCAGCAGGGAGGAGAGGGTCTTCAAAGTAGCCTGTTGTGGGAAGTATTAAAAAGAAGGAATGTAAGGCACGTGTCCCCGCACTGCACCCTGGTTCTCTCATCCCCGTGGGCCGGCCATGCACTGGCGGGCAATGGCCGACCTGCTTTCATCTCATGAAGCTTTGACTCAGAGCCCCACGATCTCTCCACCCAGCTCACTGGGTTCCCACTGGCGGGTCACTACCACATCAGCCCCATGCTTCAACACCCTCATGGCCTCTGTGGTGCACATCAGGCAAACCCATACTTTGCGGCTGTACCTTTCTCTCTGGAACCCAGACGAGCCACCACGTGAAAGAAAACTCAACACAAACTTAGTTCTTAATAACTCAATCTCTGGGCGCATCAACTAAAACCTAGTCTTGTAAGCCTTATCAAAGTCTGATTCCTCTGGTGTCGAATCCTTGCAGATCTGCCATGATACCAGGAGACTGTACTAGCTACATCTTACCTACTACATGCTGTCCCCGTTCCAAAAGGACCCTCTCTTTCTCTCATGCTTCCCCTCTTCCTCTCTCCGACCTTGAAGTCCCTATGCGCCCAGTGATTGACTCTGTTTTTTTGTTTTGGTTTGTTTTGTTTTGTTTGATTTTTTGGTTTTTGGGGGTTTTTTCGAGACACTTTCTCTATGTAGCGCTGGCTGTCCTGGAACTCGCTCTGTAGACCAGGCTGGCCTCAAATTTAGAAATCCACCTGCCTCTGCCTCCCAAGTGCTGGGATTAAAGGCGTGCGCCACCACTGCCTGGCATGATTGACTCCTTTATTCACTAGGGGATTGGTTCACAAGAAGTCACAGGTGTAACTCACTCCTTGTCTGAAGCCCCTCCCAGGAGGGCAGAATTAGCAGAATTACAATCAGCCCCACAGTAACTTACTAATTTAACAAAGTGATCAATCACCACTGTGCTAAAATGACAGATCGTTCTCTATTTATAGTTGAAACTAACCAAAGAAGAACCCACTATTGTACAAAATACACTTCTAAGTTTAGTACCAAAGAGATAATTCAGGGCTGCGGATAGACTCTGTGAGAGAGCACTTGTGTAGCTAATAGGTAACCCAAAGTTTGATCTTCAGTACCACATCCCACACCCACCCCCCAAAAAAAAGAAAAAAAAAAAAAAAAGGAAGAAAGAAAAATATCAGGAATATTCAGACACTGACTAATAAGACTGTAAACAAAAATGGTTCTTTGATATCTACTGCTTTTCTTTTCGAATTGTGCCTCATGCAGTTATTTGAGAGTAAAAATCATTTTTTGCCCCCTATCTCCAAAATAAAAGCTCAAGCCAGGCTCTCTGACATACACCTATAGTCCCAGCACTTGGGAGCTGAGGTGGGAATAACTCCTAAATCTAAGACCTTTTTTTGATGATTGGTCCCAAGCCTAAGATTTGAGATCAGCCTCAGCAGCAAAATGAAATCTAATCTTTAAAAGACAAGACCAGTGGGCCAGGCATGGTGGGAAAGCCTCCAGCAGGCAGATCTCTGTTAGTTCTAGGACTACAGCCAGGACTACACAATGAGACCCTATCTCAAAACAGCCAGTGAGATAGCTCAGTGGTAGAAGTGTTTATACCAGGGCTGGAGAGATGGCTCAGCAATTAAGAACACTGACTGCTCTTCCAGGGGTCGTGAGTTCAAATCCCAGCAACCACATGGTAGCTCACAACCATCTGTAATGAAATCTGGCACCCTCTTCTTGTGTGTCTGAAGACAGCTACAGTGTACTTACATATAATAAATAAATAAATCTTTGGGCCGAAGCAAGTGGGGTCAAATCAAGAAGAAAAAAACAAACAAACAAACTACAGAGCTCTAGAAACCAGTAGTCTGAAATCCTAGCAGAATGCCTTTGATGAAAGACTGATGGACTAAGAAAGGCTTAGTCTGATCCAGAGGTTCAAGCCCCTGTGGTAGCTGCTTGGTAGGAATGATAGACCTGTGCTACTCTTGAAAGAAACTATTTTCCTAGGGACCCAAGATCCTAAGAAAGTGAATGCAAGGGCAGATAAACATATTTTAGACTTTGTGGGTCATGTAACCCCCGCCACAAGCATTTTCCTTTGTAGCCCAAAAGCAGCAGTGCAGCAAACCTTGAGTAACACAGCCATGTGGGGGCGGGGCTCAGCCCCTGGCCTGGAGCCTTCGTGATAAATTGGTCATCAGGGCTGCCTTCTTGATCCCTCCTGCTGTCATTTGTCTCTCAGGCACCCATCCAACCTGATGCTGGACCGGCTGAGCGGAAAGATCCTGCACATTGACTTTGGGGACTGCTTTGAGGTGAATATGCTAACCCTCCTGACAGTTTGGGCAGCTCAAGTCCCAAAGGCCTTCCCTTCTCATCTCTCCGCAGGCCGTCATCCAGGAGGGCCCCCCTGTCCCCTTGTACCCCCTGTCCCCCTGCTGCACGCTGGCCAAGGCCAGGCTCTAAGCACTTGTCCCTCTTCTCTTTTCTGTTTTTGTTTTCTTACATCATCTTTCAACTCTCTGTGGTGAATGTCCTCTCACTGAATTCAATGGGAACTCTTCTTTTCTTGCTGTGATGTAAATCAGTGCACATGATGTCAAGAGAGGCCACCACCTTCACCTGGCCTCAGCTAGAGTATATAACCTAACCATGGATTTGCTTTTCCCTTTAATGGCCCTGTAGGTTGCTATGACCAGAGAGAAATTCCCAGAAAGGATCCCATTTAGACTAACGAGAATGCTGACCAATGCTATGGAGGTGAGTGGGTCCTGGGCGCACCCTGACTTGAAATGGAGCCACTCCAGTCGTACCCTTCTCTGAGGACAGCTGTGCTTGTTAGGGTGCATCAGTTCCCCTAGGTGGCCATGTGACCCCCGGTACTGTGTTAGAAATGACCTCTCAAGGTCAGCATTGCAGGGTGGCAGGCCACTGTCAGTGACTGACTCTGACCTTTGTGCAGGTTACAGGTCTGGATGGCAACTATAGGACCACATGCCACACAGTGATGGAAGTGCTTCGGGAACACAAGGACAGTGTCATGGCTGTGCTCGAGGCCTTCGTCTATGACCCTCTGCTGAACTGGAGGCTGATGGACAGTAAGCTTCAAATATGTGGGATGGATTCTCTATAAGTTCCAAGCCAGCCTCTGCTATTTAAGTTAAATATGTATGTATGTGTGTGTCCCTGACAATTGCAGAGCAGTTGTTGGGGCTGGAGAGGCATTTCAAACATTTCTATGAGCTAGAGAACACTGGCTTAGCTGTTTACTGTCCCTTGGTGGTGCGGTTTGTTTGTTGAGCTGTGAGGTAGGAAGCTAGTGTTTCAGGGAGAAGCACAGACAGTTGTGTGTGAGGTAGCAGTGTGGTCCTCTTCTCCACCCCCTGGAGGATTCGAACTAAAAGAGGCTTCTGATGTTCTGTGAGTAAACCAGCACTGACCTGTCTGTGTCAGGCCTGCGGTGGAGAGCATCCAGGTTGAAGATTCAATCAACATTACAGCTTTTTGAAAAAAATGTTTTAGCTGGGCGCCTTTAATCCCAGCACTTGGAAGGCAGAGGCAGGGGGATCTCTTGAGTTCAAGGTCAGCCTGGTCTTCAGAGAAAATTCCAGAGAATAGTCAGGGCTACACAGAGAAACCCTGTCTCAAAAATAAAGAAAAGAAAAGAATATGTTTTTGTGATCATAAGAAAATACCTTTCGCCAGGTGGTGGTGGCGCACACCTTTAATCCCAGCACTTGGGAGGCAGAGGCAGGCAGATTTCTGAGTTCGAGGCCAGCCTGGTCTACAGAGTGAGTTCCAGGACAGCCAGGGCTACACAGAGAAACCCTGTTTCGGGGGTGGGGGGGGGGGTGGGGGGGAATACCTTTCCAACCAGGTTTCTTTCCAGTCCAGTCTAGCGTGCTTCCTAACGCCTACTTTCTTTTCCTAGCCAATACCAAAGGCAATAAGCGATCCCGAACAAGGACAGACTCCTACTCTGCAGGCCAGTCAGTAGGTGGGTGCATCCCAGGGAAATGGCAGACCCCATTACTTTGTCCAGAGTGTTTGAAGTCATCTTACCTACATAGCAAGTTTGAAGTTAGCCTGGATTCCTTGAAACCCAGTCTGAGAAAAAGAAAAGGGGGGGGCTGTCAAGATGCTTGCCACTCAAGCCTGGTGATCTGAGTTCGATTCCCAGAACCCGCACAACAGGTGGAAGGAGAGACTGACCCATGAGGTTGTCATCTGACCGTATGAGCTGTGAGACTGACCCATGAGGTTGTCATCTGACCATATGAGCTGTGACATACACGCCTCACACACGGACACTCACAACAGGAACCAGCAGTCCATTTTAAACTGCTTAGAAACTAGCTGCTTTATATTACTTTTTTTATTTGTATGTGTATAGGTCTTTTGCCTGCATGTATGTATGTGCATTTCATGCATGCCTAGTGGAGGCCAGAAGCATGTGCTAGATCACCTGAAACTGGAGTTACAGGTGCTTGTGAGCCACATGAGTGCTGGGAATCAAATCAGGGCTGCCACCAAAGCTACAAGTGCTCTTAGCCACTGAGCCACCTCTCCAGCCCTATGTTATGCTTCTCTGATGTCAGTGCTTAAGATGTAGCTCAGGAGAGTGCTTGCCTAGACCGAGTGAACCCTGAGCCTAACCCCCAGGGCAGCTCAGTGGTAAGGGCATTATGGCCAACCCTTGCCACCTAACTTTGATCCTCCAGACACCAAATGTAATTTTTATTTTGAAAAGAATAACAGAGTTGAGTGGTAGTTGTGCATGGCTTTAATCCCAGCTCTTGGGAGGCAGAGCAGGCAAATATCTGTGAGTTTGAGGACAGCCTTGTCTATAGATTGGGCTACACAGAAAAACCAACCGCCCCTTGGCCAAAGGAAAAAAAAGACGAACGAGTAACAGGGCTAGAGAAATGGCTCAGAAGTTAAGAGCACATACTGTTCTTCCAGAGGATCTGAGTTCAGTTCCTAGCAACCACATCAGGTAGACCACAACTGCCTGTAACTCCTGCTCTAGGAAGATGCAACTGCTTTACCTCAGGCACCCAATACCTTACTGTGCCCACATACACACACACACACAAAATTTAAAATGGAAATAAATTTTTAAAAAATAGAGTGACAGCCAGATGATGTGGCACATGCTGTTAGCCCAGCACGTGGGGGTAGAAGCCTGAGGACCGTGGTAAGGTCATCTTTACCTCTACGGGGAGTTCAAGGGCAGGCTCAGGTACATGAACCTCTCCAAAAAAAAGTATGAGGAGCTATTGCCTCCTTACTGTTTGAATCATCTGCTAATTGAGGTGTCTTGTTTGTTTGTTTGTTTCCCCTAGAAATTTTGGACGGTGTAGAACTTGGGGAACCAGCCCATAAGAAGGCAGGAACCACTGTGCCAGAATCCATCCATTCTTTCAGTAAGTCCACACTCTCAGGAACTCCTCATTGCTCAGATAGCAGCCACAGTGAATAATGAGCCAGAAAGGGAATCCACAAGGCAAGTGACAGTGCTGCCTTGGGGAGGGGAGGGGAGGGCCCATCAACTTTGCATTGTGTTCTGAGGACAGAGGTGCATGCGCAGGATTTTTCAGCACTTAGAGGTAAGTTTCATAAAAGCCGGGCAGCCTTGGACCTATTGTTTCTACTCTTCTGTCTTCCAGTTGGAGATGGTTTGGTGAAACCAGAAGCCTTAAACAAGAAAGCTATTCAGATTATAAACAGGGTTCGAGACAAGCTCACTGGTGAGTGTCTGGTGATTAAAGGGACATGAAGCCTGATCTCAGTGGACACCAGCCCTTAACCTCATTAGCTCTAGGGATGAGGGAGGCTCTGTTGGAATCTGGATGGATTCCAGAACTGGCCAACTCCAGGGGAAAGTTACTGGCCTCATGGTGAGATACTGGAGGGTGCCTGACACTTGGATTGACCATGGCTACTAACATGCCGTGGAAGGACAGGAGGGGAGCCATGTGTGACTTTGGAAAGAAGCAACCAATCCATACAGATCCTCTTTCCTCTGTGGGGTGGGTTAGTTCATGGAGTGTGGGAGCCAAGTAGCCAGAGACCCCATTCCACACTCACTCCCTATGAACTCTTCTCCATCTGGATGATAATAAGAAACCCTAACAGAGGATATAAACATCACAGAAAACATGGGATCCCAGGCACGGGGCATCAGCCAACCTGGAGTCAGCGGGGCTTAATCAAGTAAATCAGTAAAGGAACCACACAAGTAGAAACAGCCAGCTTCCCTGGCTTTTCAGGGCTCAGAATCTAAGGGAAAACATTGTCACTAGGTGGAAAGTTTAATTTAATTTGGAAGGCCCAGAAAAGTCTCCTTAAGAAAACAACTGGAGCTCAAGTTTATAAGGAGTGTATTAGTTACATTTCTATTGATGCTGTTAAGACACCGGGACTTACAAGAGAAAGCATTTATTGGAGCTGACAGCTTTAGATGGTTAGTAGCCCATAAGCATCATGATGCTAAGCACAGCAGCAGGCAGGCAAGCTTGGTGCCTGAGCAGTAGCTGAGAGCTTACATCTTAATCTACAGCTCTGAGGCAGAGAAAACTAACTGGAACTGACATGGGCTTTTGAAACCTCACAAGTCCTCCAGCGACACTACACCTCGTGATCCTTCCCAGTTAGTTCCATCAACTAGGGACCAAGTATTCAAATGTGTGAACCTATGGGGCATTCTCATTCAGCCCTCCACAAAGAATTAACTAGAGGACATTAACGTTATGTCAGGCAGAGGGAGCCCTGTATCTAGAATCCTTTGATGAGAGTGAAGGTAAGAGGAAGATCCAGGCTGCCATTCAACCCAGGGAAACCCCAGGTAGGTAGGTGCGATGGGGAGGGAACCAGGCCTGATTTCTTGTGTGTTGTGATACCATGTGCACTGGATGAGTGGCCTTGCATCAGAAGGAGGGCATGTAAATCCTCTAGTATGCAGACAAGACAACCACTGATGAAAGAAGACCTCAGATGCATGAGATCTTGAAGAAGGCAGGTCAAAGGTTGGGCTAGGGCTCTGGCTCAGTGGTAGTTATTGCCCGCCACTCACAGAACCTAGGTAAGAGCCCCAGTACAATGCAAAAAACAAAACCCACAAAGATGGCTGTTGACACATGAGACATGAGAAGGTCAAAGATGACGTCACTGGTGACCATCTGAGAGCTGTGTGGAGCCTGGTAGCCAGACTGAAGTTGTTGAAGAGAATGGGATGGAGGCAAAGAAAGGTGAGATGTAGCAAAACTCTTGCAGCCTCTGTAGGGAGGAGAGGACTGAGTGAGCAGACAGGCTGTGGTGGGCAGCACCCCACACACTGTCTCTAAGGAGTGTGTTCACAAAGCTGAAAAAGCCATCACGATGCCTCATAGCTTTAATCTCAGTGTTCAGAAGACAGGCAAGCTCCAGCCAGGGCTACATAGACAGAGAAAGAGACCCTGTCTCAAACACACAAACAAACAAACAAAACCCTGTGAGAAGGATATAATCAAGGAAAGATTGAAGACGATATAATCAGTACTTCAAATGGGTAGGAGGGTTGGACCTGAGCACAGGGCAGGATGGTCAGAGGAGAGGAACACACTCCTGGGTTTGGGGAAAGAGACTGAGAAAAAGAATCCAGTCTGCAATCCACTAAGCATAGCCTCGGGGCCTAGAACTGAACCGTGACCAGTGGAGTACTTATGGAGGTTTGGAAGACTTAAATGGTCCTTGTGGTACTACAAAGGCTCTTTGCCAGCGAGGTGTGTTGGCTCACACCTGCAATCCCAGTAGTAGGACAAGGCAGGAAAACTGCAGCTGGCTGGATCATAACAGTGAGTTCTTGGAACACTCCAAAAAAAATGGTCACTGAGGTCTGTAATCATCTATTAATCAGATCGGGCAGGCACAGCTACATACTTCAGGCCAGCTGACACTACATGAAATCTCTCTCAAAACCCAGTAACAACAAAACACTTCCCCCATCTCAGAGAAAGCAAAGAGGCAGGATGGGCCTGTGGTGAAAAGCAGGTGTTATCCTTGTGGTCCAGGTTTGATTCCTAGCATCCATATGGTGGTGCATGTCCATCAGTAACTCCAATTCTAGGGCATCTAACTCCATGTTCTGACCTCCAAGGGCACACACATGGAACACATACAGATATATGGGCAAAACACTGAGGCACATACAATTTTAAAATCTCAAACAAAAAACAAAACCGTGGCTTGCTTTGGCAGCACATATACTAAAACTGGAATGATGCAGAGAGGATTAGCATGGCCCCTGAGCAAGGATGACATGCAAAGGACTCTGGGAGGGGAACTAAACAAATAAAATAATTAAAAGAATAATCAGATAGAAATTCATAATCATGCTTATGCATTATCTTTAGTAGAAGTTTAGATATTTGGGAGTCTGGGCTATTGATTACCAAAAATAAAGTGAATTTGGCTTAAAACAAAAAAACAAGCATACTATCAAAGAAGCTCTATTGGCTGGTTAGGCTGCTGAGTCTGTGTGGGGGCAAGATCTTAACTGTCCAGTGGAAACACTGATGAAAGTTGGCGAGGTTCAACCTAATTGACCTTGTCCACTCCTCAAATCTGATTTTGGAACACCACCATTGAATCGGGTCTATATTAAGAGACCAGTATGTCTGCAGATGACACAGAGGTGAATTTCTCAATGTAGATGTGGTCTGTCCTTCCTGCTCTGGTGACTCTGTGACTGCATACACAGCTGAGCCAAACAAGAACATGGGCTGTGTTGTTGCCAAGTGCAGATGACAGTATATCTGCTTCCTAGGTCGGGATTTCTCTCATGATGACACTTTGGATGTTCCAACCCAAGTGGAACTGCTTATCAAGCAAGCAACGTCCCACGAGAACCTCTGCCAGTGCTACATTGGCTGGTGAGTGAGCCTTGCAAAGAAGCCTCATTGGCTGAGCATGGTGGCACATGCCCTTACTCCCCAGCACTTGGGATGCAGAGGCAGGAAAATCTATTTTAAGTTTCAGGGCAGCTGAGGTTATAGTGGTGAAACCATGTCTCAAAAATAAATAAACCTGCAATAGGGACTCATTTGAAGTCTCAAACCCAGATACGAAAAGATGATTTGGTGGAGTGGTCATAAGGACATTCATTATGAGCTAGTGTCTCTTTAGAAGTTGGTAGGCTCCGAGCATGCTCCTTGTCTAATAGGAAACTGAGAGAAGTAATCTGAGTTTGGAAGTTACAGCTGCTTCAAGAGTTACAGTTTAGAATGGGCAGGGTGCATTACTTGTCTGTGGTGCTTTTGGATTTTTGTAGCCACTCCAGAGATACAAAAGGGCACAGGAAAAGTCAGAGCAATGGCTAGAGAAAAAAAGTGAAGAAAAAGATTGATGATCCTAGAGAGTCTAGACAGGAATTTAAGAGAAGGGGCAGAGGAATCTCTGGGACCTCAGGGCCATTAGTCCTCAACTAGGGATGTTGACTGAGTCCCACAGGGCTCAGACCTGCTCTCTGTACTTGGGTAAAGCTTGGAAGAGCTCTGACTGACCATCCCCTTTTCTGTCCACCTTCCTAGGTGTCCCTTCTGGTAACTGAGGCCTGGCAAACCACATCATCTCACCCAAGGCTTTTGTACCTTGGTCTGTGCTTCCAGTGGACTGAAACCATGGTCATACAGTTGGACTTTGTTAAATATTTTGAAATGTATATGAAAAGAACTACTGTATATTCAAAGTTGGCTTACGCCAACCTCCTAGCTGCTGTTGAAAAGACACTGTCAGAAACACAAGGCTTGACTCAGTTCCCGGGACACTGAAACACAGTAATCCTACAGAAACCAAGCCTTCAATTTTGGGAGAACACAAGATGGGTAACTGAGAAATACGGGTTTTGACTTAACTTACAAGAGAATGCATCATAAGCATTTGCTGACAGAATAATCTAGTTGATCCTCTCAACCAGGGGCTCCAACAGCAAGGACACAAGACGTCAGCTCTCCACTATCCTGTTACCTCACCCGTCTCTGGATGCAGTGGCGACATTTGCAGGATGGGCCAAGAAGGTCTGTCTTCCGCCTGACCCCATGATGCTGAAACTTACAAGACCTGACCTTCCAGAAGGGACGTTTACTCAGATGTCTGGCCACCGAGCATGGGAAGGTGTGCCAAGAATCTCGGAGTGGGGCCCACACTGGCCCTTCTGTGTTCAGTGAGGGATATATATGTTGTTTGCAGCAGGGACTCAGGACACAAATGCTGTCGTGGAGGTGCTGATCACAGGACACACTAGAACAGGTTGTGAAGCCACATCTAGACACCATGTTGTATCTAAGTAATTTTTGTGCCAATAAATGACATCAGAATTTTAAAAGCATGTATGTGTATGGCTGGCTTTCTGTTCATCATTATTTTATAAATTCTGTTATTGGGCTTTGGTTTAAACTCAGTGGTAGGCCACTGACTAATGGGCACAGGAGCCTACACCATTACATTCCAGCATTAGACAGGCCAAGAAGACAGGGAAACTGGCAAGCATGGATCTCTTGCTGTCTTGATAAACAAAAAAGAAAATACACACACACACAAACGTGTCTGTCTGTATCTGTACGGCACCCATGTATTGGTGCCCGTGTCAGTCAGATGAAGTCATCTGCTCCCTTAGGGCCTGAGTTTCAGGTGGTTTTGAACCTCAAGCCTGGGTGCTATGGTCCTCTAGAAAAACAGTAAGTGCTCCTAACTGCCTCAAAGTCTCCCTTCCCTCCCTCGCCCAATTTTTTTAAACAAATTGGAAAAATTCAATCCTAGCGTGGTTTTGCACGCCTTTAATCCCAGCACTTGGGGAGGCTGAGGCGGGCGGATCAGAGGTGAAGAGCTTAGCTTTAAATGTGATTTAAATTGTTTCCTCCCTCCTGTTTTCACACTAGGCCACAGGTTTGTAAGGCTACAACGTGAAACCAAAGAAAAGCCTAAATCTCCCCCCATCAACAAGCTACACTGCTTACTTGGCGGGGGCTGGGGAGGAGGAGGAGGATGATATTTGACTGCGCGCATGCGCGTTACGCCCGTCTGGTCTGCCAGAACAATCTCGCGAGAAGAGCCGCCCTAGGACAGAAAAATGGCGCCTCCCAGTCCCCGGGAGCATCAGTCCGCGCCAGCGACCAGTGCGACCAAGCCTGACACGGAGATGGTACTGCCTGGCTTCCCCGACGCAGACAGCTTCGTAAAGGTGAGTCCGCGGGCCCTGGAGCACCCTAGGAGCTTCCTATTCTGGCCGGAAGCGGGTCTGGGGCTGCGGGCTTCCGGCGCCTGTCAGGGAGGCCTGACGGCGCTCACGGAGAGCGGGAGCGGAGGGCTCCGCGCTTCCGGTGTGAGCGCGTGCGGCTTCGCGTGTAAAGCCCTGTCCGCGCCCTCGGAAAGGTGTCCTCGTCATCCACGTGGCACACCCTGCTCTACCTCTCCTGAGGGGCCCAACAGCTGGACGATTCTAACGCCCATTGCTCACCCCGCTGATGGCCAATCGTCTATTACCCCAATCTCTTCCGTTGAATGTCACCTGTCACAGCTGCCATGGCGCCTCTCCAAGTGCCAGAGCGCATTCACCAGTACCGAGCATAGAGTTTTTTATTTAAATTCTTTGTTCACAAAATTCAGAATGCTGTCATTAGGCCTTAACACCTCCCTTCTGCTGGGATCCCCCAACCATAAGGTTATTTTCACTGATGGCCTTGTTGCAGCAATCTATGTAGACATTGATTTTAAAATAAATTGCGATCCTCTTGTTGGTTTAAAAAAATGTATTTTCGTTGCTAATTCATAACTGTAATTTTGCTTTACTTATGAATCGTAATATAAATAGGCAAGGTATCTGGTATGTGACCCCCACACACAGCCTTAAAATAAGCACCCATTCTTTATCAATGACAGCCACTTCTGATAGTTTACCTAAACCACTGGTTATAAAATGGTCATCTGAACCAGGTAGCGGTGGTGCACACCTTTAATCCCAGCACTTGGGAGGAAGAGGCAGTTGGATCTCTGTATGTTTGAGCCCGGCCTAACCCAGGTCCCGTACAGGAAGTGCTAAGCACTCCTAACTCTTCAGCTCCCTGGGATATATATCTTTTTGTTTGTTTGTTTGTTTTTTGTTTTGTTTTTCGAGACAAGGTTTCTCTGTGTAGCCCTGGCTGTCCTGGAACTCACTCTGTAGACCAGGCTGGCCTCGAACTCGGAAATCCCCCTGCCTCTGCCTCCCAAGTGCTGGGATTAAAGGCGTGTGCCACCACTGCCCGGCTGGGATATATATCTTTAAAATCTTGTGTTTTTTTGTTTTTTTGTTGTTGGTTTTTTGTTTTGTTTTTTAATTTCTGCTGAATGAACAGGAATCCGTGTTTAAAATGTGTCTTTTTCTCTGGATTTTCAGTTTGCACTTGGGTCGGTAGTGGCAGTTACCAAGGCATCTGGGGGCCTGCCACAGTTCGGTGACGAGTATGATTTTTACCGAAGTTTTCCTGCCTTCCAGGCATTTTGTGAGACACAAGGAGACAGGTTGCTTCAGTGGTAAGTTTATTTCGTTGATTGAAAGAAATAAAAGATTTTCCTGAGCGTTGCATGCCTCCGTGGTCAGGAAGTAATGAACATGATTGAGTTCCTGGGTCTGAACTCGGGTACCAGCCAACCACCAAAAAAAGTGCTGCCTAAATGCCAGTAACCAGGAGGAGCATAGAATAATCACATAGCCTATGGTTGTGGGGGGAGAATAGCCCCTCACTACAGAGCCCAGGCTAGCCTGGAACTTGCTATGTAGACCAAGGTAGCCTTGAAAATCTTAAGAGATCAACGGGCAGTGGTGGCACATGCCTTTAATCCCAGCACTTGGGAGGCAGAGGCAGGCAGATTTCTGAGTTTGAGGCCAGCCTGGTCTACAGAGTAAGCTCCAGGACAGCCAGGGCTACACAGAGAAACCCTGTCTCAAAAAAAAAAAAGAAGAAGAAGAAGAAGAAGAAAATCTTAGAGATCAACCTTCTTCTGCCTCCTGAATGCTAAAATAAAAATGTGAGCCATCACAGCCAGCATGATCTATGATCGTTAAAATTAAATTAAGGGCCGGCAAGATGATTCGGTGGGTAAAAGGCACCCAGTCTGAGTTCAACCCCTGAGACTCTCAGGATGGAGCAAGTTGTCCTCTGACCTTTACTCATGGGCAGGGGAACTCACACATAGACACACAAAATATTTGTTTATTTAAAAAGTCTTGGGGCTGGAGAGATGGCTCAGCGGTTAAGAGCTCTTCCAGAGGACCTGAGTTCAATTCCCAGCAACCACATGGTGGCTCACAACCATCTGTAATGGGATCTGATGCCCTCTTCTGGTGTCTGAGGACAGCTATACTACAGTATACTCAAATAAATAAAATAAATAAATCTTTTTTAAAAAAAAGTCTTCTGCTGGGTGTGGTGGCTCGTACCTTTAATCCCAGCACTAGGGAGGCAGAGGTAGGTGGATCTCTGAGTTAAGGCCAGCCTGGTCTACAGAGGGACTAGAACAGCCAAGGCCACACATTTCTCATCTGTTAATTGTTGGGAGAAATCACCTTGAAGTTATTATTTCATTGAAAAAGGTCTAACTCACTAAATTGCACAGGTTGGCTTCAAGCTCACTGTGGCCCAAGCCTTCCAAGAAGCCAGTATCCCAGGCCTGCACTGCCAGACCTGGCTTTGGGTCTTGTGTCTTAAAGGTTGCTGTGAGGACATACATTTGGTTAGTTTCGTTCAGAGTGCTGGGAACCCTACGATCCCAGCCATTCAAGGTGTTTTCCCAGAATGTAGAGTATTGTAATACACACATGCTGACCTTGGCTTTCCTCGCTCCCTTAGCATGAGTCGGGTAATGCAGTACCATGGGTGTCGCAGCAACATCAAAGACCGAAGGAAAGTGACTGAATTGGAGGACAAGTTCGATTTACTAGTCGATACCAATGACGTGATATTGGAGAGAGTGGTAAGTCCCTCTCGTCCACACAAGCAAACTCACAGATAGAAAGCTCAGATATCAAAATACAAGGGGAAACCCCAGCTTTGTGGAGCATGAAATAAGGGTAGCCAAGCCTAGTGGCCATACCTATGTCTCAGCACTAGGGAAGCAAAGGCAGGATCTCTGAGTTCTAGACCAGCCTGCTCTACTCAGTGAGACCTTCTCACTGATGGATGGGTGGGTGGGTGGGTGAGTGGGTGGGTGGATGGATGGATGGATGGATGGAGAGAGAGAGAGAGAGATAAAAGGAAATTGTAACTATGTGTATGAGCACGTGCTCCTGAATGTCAGTGTCAGTAGAGACCAGCAGTCTTGGCGCCCACTGGAGATGGAGTTGCAGACAGTTGTGACCCACCTAACACAGGTGCTAGGGTAGACACCAGTCCTCTACAAGAGCCATGCTGCTTTCTCCAGCCCCCATCCATGCTTTTCAAAAACAGTTACATTTTTTAGCTCTGGAAAGATGGCTCAGAAGTTAAGAGCACTTTCTGTTCTTCTAGAGGACCCGGGTCCAATTCCCAGCACCCACGTGGCCGCTCACAACTATCTGTAACTCCTCCATGGGATCCAACATCCTCACACAGACATACATGCAAGCAAAATACCATAAATCATTTGTAAAAATTTAAGATTCTAATTGGCAAGTTAAAATTCTGAGCACTTGTTTATTCTTTTTTATTTATTTATTTTTATTTTATGTACATTAGCGTTTTACCTGCATGTGTGTATGCATGAGGGTGTCTCCTAGAACTGGAATTACAGACAGTTGTGAGCTGCCATGTGGGTACTGGGAATTGAACTCAGGTCCTCTGGAAGAAAAGCCAATACTCTTAACCACTGAGCCATCTCTCCAGCCCTTACCTACTCTTTTATATATATGTATAAACCACATAATTCTGTGAATGCATTTCTTGAAAATGTCTGGATAATTAAGTCTGTCAAAGTCAGATCCTAACCCAGTGCCTTGTCTCCTCACAGGGTATGTTACTGGATGAAGCCTCAGGTGTGAACAAGCATCAGCAGCCTGTCCTCCCTGCAGGGCTTCAGGTCCCCAAAACAATAGTGTCGAGCTGGAACCGGAAGGTGAGCCCGCTGCAGGGTGTTGATAGAGCCCCCAGCATGGGTTTTACTAGCATGTGCATTTTACTTTGCATTGCTGTTGTGACATACTGCAAGTAGCTGGGCGCTCCCCACTTTGGCATGGTCTCACAGACACACACACCCCTTCTCCATGCAGCACTTGAACCCACACGTGCAATAACATTCCAAGTCTTTGGTCCTGAGATAAGACAAGCTGGGATTTCTTTTCCTACTTCATCCAGTGGCTTTGTCTCAGCTGATTTGTGTGTGTTGACTGCAGGCAGGAGAATATGGTAAAAAGGCAAAGTCTGAGACTTTCCGACTGCTCCATGCGAAAAACATCCTCCGACCTCAGCTCAGGTTTCGAGAGAAGATTGACAATTCCAACACACCATTTCTCCCAAAAATCTTTATCAAACCCAATGCTCGGAAGCCACTCCCTCAGGGTAAGTGGTGCCTTTGAAGTGGTTGGGTAATCTCTCCCAAGTTTCTGTCCTCGAGGGGCCAGTCAGCTCCTCCTCTTCCTAAGCTGATAAATGTGTGCCTCATGTGTGATGCTGTGTTTGTCACTGCCTGGTCTCCAGCTCTCTCAAAAGAAAGGCGAGAACGCCCACAGGATCGTCCCGAGGACCTGGATGTCCCCCCAGCCCTGGCAGATTTCATCCATCAACAGCGAACCCAGCAGGTGGAGCAGGACATGTAAGTGCATGGGCGTGGTCTTTCCATAGCTGGCCCTTCGTACTCTTTTTAAAAGAGCTCGTATCTCGTGCACACATATATGAGTGCCTGTGGAGGCCAGAAGAGATTGTCAAGTGATTCTGAGCTATCTGACATGGGTGCTGGGAACTGACTTTAGAACTCTGCAGAGTAGTATATACTCCTAGTGCTGAGCCATCTGGGGTCTGCACACAGGGCCACGCTAGTCTCCGTCACTCCGGTTTTGATGTATGTACTGCCCGGGTGACATCAGCCTCTGCATTTATTACATTGAGATAAAGGTTCATTTTGTAGCCCAGCCGGGCCTCTCACTCACTGTCAAGGTGAGATATTTTCACGGTGTAATCTTTTCTCATTTTCTTGTTGTTGGGGGTAGGCAGTAGTAAGACATGGTCTAGTATATCTCAGGCTAGCCTCAAACTTACTGTATCACCAAGGATGACCCTGAACTTATGATCCTCCAGCCTCCACCTCCCAGAAGCTAAGATTAGAGCTGCCTGCCCTCCTGCCCAGGTTTGTCTGGTACTGAGGCTGGGACCCAGGACTTCATGTACTGGACAGGCCCTGTAGCAGACAAGCTCCACCCACTCATTTGTTGACACATGGTGTACCCACGTGGCTTTGTTCCTTCTGAATCCTGGCATTAATGTAAAGGTTTGTGTTATGTTCACTCAGGTTTGCACACCCTTATCAGTATGAACTCGATCATTTTACTCCACCTCACTCGGTGCTGCAGAGGCCGAAGCCCCAGGTTAGTGCCCACGCTTGCTTTCCAAGCTGGCTTCCGGGATCCTGGGAAGAGCAAAGCACTGGTTTGATGCACTTCTGCTTCCTGCGGTAGCTTTAGGAGGCTACCGTGTGGGCCCATCCCCTGCACTTGGAATTCACCCTACACCTTCCTCGGGTTTGTCTGTGACATGCTGCTTTCTGGGTTCCTTTCTTGGTCCAGTTGTACAGACCCGTGGAAGAGACACCTTGCCACTTTGTGTCGTCCCTGGATGAACTTGTGGAACTCAATGAAAAGCTCCTGGCTTGTCAGGAGTTTGCAGTGGACCTAGAGGTACCTTGAGATTGACCTTTAGTGAAATCTTCCTTTTCCTTTGAGTTATCTACTTGGGAAGTCTAAAGTTAGCACTCAGTTTCAATTTCTTTTGTGTTTTTATGTGTGGGGGCCTGAGACAAGTATTGCACTATAGGCCAGGATGGCTTTAAACTGACTGTAGCCCAGACTGGCCTCAAAGTCAAACCCATCTTCCTGCCTTAATTTTTTTTTTCCCTAAAATTAGTCCTGTAACTTGCATAGCTAACTACAGAACTGATGAAGGAAGCTTGCAGGTGTAGCTCTGTACAGAATTCCCAGGATAAGAACCAAAAGGTGAAAGTAATCTTTTCCCCAAACCCCCTTTCTGCATGGTTCAGCATCACTCATACAGAAGCTTCCTAGGACTGACCTGCCTGATGCAGATCTCCACCCGAACAGAGGACTTCATTGTTGACACCCTAGAGCTCCGAAGTGACATGTACATTCTCAACGAGAGCCTCACAGACCCAGCCATCGTTAAGGTCAGCCATTCTGGTTCTTGCCTGAGGTGTACACCATCTTGTTCTTTCACCCTAAACCCAATGGAGGGAGAACCCATGTCATCTCCTACCCTGAGGTTCAACATGCTTATGCGCTTAACTCTAGGTCCCCATGAGGGCATTTACAGCGTAGCCTGTTGTCAGCCAGAGATAGAAATCATGTTAGTGACTGTTTTGGGGATCCCAGTCAGTTGCATTGCTTGAATTTGAGGACACGTTTGGAGCTAATAGGGCTCCTTACGAATACCTGGGCCTGAAAGTAGGTGCAGCCCTTAGCAGTGCACAGAGGCTCAAAGCCTGCGGCCTGGGTAAAAGAAGCACTTTAGACTACATACACCCTGGGCTGGGGATGTCATCCAGCGGTAGTGCTTGCCAGGCATATACAAGTCCCAGGGTTCAGTTCCTACCAGTATTCTGGTACCCCAAAGTCAGGGCTGAGTAAGGAGACAGATGAATAGCCTGCTGCTGTCACTACACAGCCTTGATCTTGTTTCCAGGTCTTCCACGGTGCTGACTCAGACATTGAGTGGCTGCAAAAAGACTTCGGACTCTATGTGGTGAACATGTTCGACACACACCAGGCAGCACGGCTTCTCAACCTGGCTCGTCACTCACTCGACCATCTGCTGAGACTCTACTGTGGTGTGGAATCAAACAAGCAGTATCAGCTGGCAGACTGGAGGATACGGTCAGTTCAGTCTGCCAGTGGCAAAGTTGTGTGGGTACAGGGAAGAAATCTGTCAACTTGGAAGCCTCATCCACCTTGGTCACTTTCAATATAGTTGCCATGCCAGAATTTTGTTTATTTTCAAGACAGGGTTCCTCTGTGTAGCCCTGTGTGTCCTAGAACTCACTCTGTAGGCCAGGCTGGCCTTGAACTCAAAAAGATCCGCCTGCCTCTGCCTCCTGAGTGCTGGGATTAAATGGGTGCCCTACCACCACTAGACATCAGAATTTCCAAATATAAAAAGAATGTATTTGAATGGATTTTACATTCCCAGTATAAGACAGAAATTAGTAACATTTGAAAGCCACTTCATTCTTGAGCCCTTGCCCTTCTCCTGGCACTGGGCCACGTGCGCCAGGACAATGCCCTGGTCATCCTCACAGCGCACTCTGTGCTTGCTCCCGCCTCGTTGCAGAGGTAAGAAAGCACAGAGAGGGTAAGGACAGACAGGTGGAGCATAACATGGCTCTGCCTTAGCACCCATGTTAAATAATCGTTTTTTATACTGAGATGCAGGAACTGTCCATGTCCCATTGGGAAGGAGAGAATCTTTGGGATGAGAAAGGGGCCAAGAAAATTCTGTCACCCAGGACATAGACTGTGGATGGCTGTCCCTGGGACAGTCATTGAAACTGTGCCTCTCTTGTAACCCTAGCCCTCTGCCCGAGGAAATGCTAAGCTACGCCCGGGATGACACCCATTACCTGCTTTACATCTACGACCGAATGAGGCTGGAGCTGTGGGAAAGAGGCAACGACCAACCTGTCCAGTTGCAGGTGGTGTGGCAGCGGAGCAGGGACATCTGCCTCAAGGTACTGTGTCTCCAGAGCTACAGAGACCTCGAACTCAGGCTGTTTCTGATTGAGTTCTTCAGTTTTGCTCTATTTTGTTTTGAAGTTAGCATAGAAAACAATGGCTCTTGGGGCTGGAGAGATGGCTCAGTAGTTAAGACCATTGTCTGTTCTTCCAGAGGATCAGGGTTCAATTCTCAGTACCCACATGGCAGCTCACAGCTGTCTATAGCTCTAGTTCCAGAGGATCCAACACCCTCACGCAGTCACGTATGCAACCAAAATACCAGTGCACATTAAAATCCCAGCACTCTGGAGGCAGAGGCAGGTGGATCTCTTGAGTTTGAGGCTAGCCTCATCTACAGAATAAGTTCCAGGACAGCCAGGGCTACACAGAGAAACCCTGTCTTGGGGAGGGAGGGGGGACAGTTAAAAATTAGATAGACCGACCGACAGACAATTTGCATTTTCCTGATAGTAAAGAATGCTGAGCAATTTTTCAAATGCTAGCATTTTCTGTTTCTTCTTTTTGAGAACCTTACTTGGTTCAGTGGTCCATTTCTTGAGTGAATGCTTTGGATTGTAGGTATTTGTTATGCAGTTCCTGTGGACCATCCTTATGCAGAAACCGTGCTAACCCTGGTGCTGTCACATCATCAGTGTGTGCGCTGCCGTAGCAGGTAGCAGGGAGCTTTGCGTCCGTTTTGGTTTTCCTTGCGGCACTGAGGATTGAGTTCAGAGCCTCACACAGGCTGAGCAAGTGCAGTCTCCCTCTGTGCTCTATATCCAGCCTTGGTTTCGGGTTTGCTTTGGTTTGTTATTTTGGTTTTTCAAGTCAGAGTTTCTTTGTGTATCCTTTGTAGACCAGTCTGCCTCTAACTCACAGAGCTCCTCCTTCCTCAGCCTCCCAAAAGCTGGGATTTAGGGTCTTTCAGTTTTTTTAGATGAGGTCTCACTAGGAGACCCAAAGTGGCCTCTGGCTGCAGTCCTACTATGTTAGCTTCCCAAGTGAGCCACTAAACTCGTCTTTACCTTTGTCCTTTAAAGCAAGAGGCAAACATTTTGAAGAGCCCTGTATTAGTCAGGGTTTCAGCCTGGGACAAGCCCAGAGCGTAATTTTTTAGTCCACTGATGTTTTTCTTTTTTTACAGCGCCGAAGATCAAGCTCAGGGTGTCATGCATGTTAGGCAATTGTTTCAGCCACTGAGCCTTCCCTACTGCTCATTGATCTTGAATATTATCTAACATTTTGCAGAAATTCGTCAAGCCTATCTTTACAGACGAGTCCTACCTTGAGCTATATCGAAAGCAAAAGAAGCATCTGAACTCACAGCAGCTGACAGCCTTTCAGCTGCTGTTTGCGTGGAGGGATAAGACAGCTCGCAGGGAGGATGAGAGCTACGGGTAAGGGATTCGGGGCTCTTTTAATGCTTATGCGGCCGGCCAGAGGTATGATTGTGAAGGCTGGCTACTACTGTCTCCTGCCTTACAGTGTTTAATGGACCTTGCTAGTTGCACTTAACGTGATCCCATTGTGTGTTTTGTTCCAGATATGTTCTACCAAATCACATGATGCTAAAGATAGCTGAGGAACTGCCTAAGTAAGTCTCAGAGCCTGAGTGACATGCTCTCTCTTCTCAGTCGCTCTCAGTCCTTCACAGCCGGGCACTCACATTGCGGCTGCCCAAGGCTGTACTCATAGAGGTTAGTACTCCAAGCTTGGAAAGTGGCAAGGCCCAGGGAGCCACAGTCCTTGCCTGAGGGCTCCTGGATAAGAACTAAAACTTGTGAATTGGCCTCTGCATGGCTAGTGCTGCAGTCCCTTAGAGAGAGCCGTCCCACATTCTTTCTGTGTCTCTTTCTCCAAATTAAAGCCTACAGGTTTTGGTGGGTTTTGTTTTTTGTTTTAACAACAGACTTAATTCACTTTATTTTTCTTGTATAAAAACCCTTATGTGGTGGCGCACAGCTGGAGCCTGGGTCCTCTAAATCTCTAGAGACTGGTGTGGGTTTTTAGAAGATAGTCAGTGAATTCTGATAAGGAGACTTGGTGAACACAGTCTCTTTCCAGGGATCTGGGATCAGGTAGCTGTAGGTCTTGGAGGTGGCATCAAAGGTGGCCTTGGCAAAATTGCCCAGGGTGGCCGTCAGCCCCTGGCTGATGTGTAGCAGTCATCTATACCAGCCATCATCAGTAGTTTGTTGGGCACATGAGCAAAGACAATGCCAGTATCTCTAGGGAGGGGCAGGGTTGAGATGCACCAATTCAGAGCCACAACAGCCTGTCACCTTGCATGGAGCAGTGTGGGGCTTGCCAATCTCATTCCCCTAGTAGCCTGTCCCTCCACACAGGGACAGTAAGTAGAAAGCTTGGCCATGGTGATGGCGCCTCCCATGGCTCTCTCCTTGAAATACTTAACACCAAGACCAACATGACCATTGTGGTCCACAATAGGGACAAAAGCCTTGAACCTGTTTACTGGCCAGCCTAAGTCTGTGTCTGCACTGGCAGAATCTGTAGAACCTCATCCTTTAGGGATGCACCCCGGAAAAAAAAAATCAATAATCTTGGATTCTGTAATGGGCCGGGAGAACAGGAAGATCCCCAAGAACTTGATCTTCATGTCCGTAACCAGCTTGGTGACAGGGATCCACTCCTTGTCTTGGGCTCTGCCTCCACCACCAAAGCCTTGACCTTGACCACAGCCAGAGCCTCCATGGCAGCCCCTAAAACTGCTGCCAAATCCTCCCTGGAAGCCACTACAGCCTTCTAATCCTGGGCCCCTGGGCCTTGTTGCTGCACCAGCATCATCTGCCATTTGGTGTTTTTCCATAGCCTCATGATTTATAAACATTTTATTATTGATTGGAGCATAAACAGGAATAAGAAATTGGAAGTCAACTTTCCTTGAGGCTTATCCTATCTCCTGCTCTCAGAATGTGTGGGACAACCAGAGGAAAGGGCTTGAGAGTTGGTTCAGGGAAGATCACGTGTCCAGGTGGCAGGCCTGGGCCGATTTATGTAATCTGTTTCTCCTTCTATGGCCTTCGCTTGGTGGCGGGGGGCTGTGGGGAGAGATCTTCACTTCATGGCCAGGCTGGCCTGCAGCTCACTATGTAGCAGAACTCTGACCCTCCTGCTTCTGTTTCTCAAGTGCTGGGGTTACAGACCTGCACCAGGATGCATGGTTTATGTTGTGCTGGGCATGGAACTCAAGGCTTCCAGCTGCTAAGCAAGCATTCTGCTAAGTGAGCCACAGCCCTGCTGCAGTCACTGCTGTCAGTAAGTGTTGGTTGATGGGCTTGTCTCTGAGATGAGCTGAGATTTTTACCTTCTTTTCAGGGAGCCTCAAGGCATCATAGCTTGCTGTAACCCGGTACCACCTCTTGTCCGGCAGCAGATCAATGAGATGCATCTCTTAGTCCAGCAGGCTCGAGAGATGCCCCTGCTCAAGGTATGCAGTGTGTCGGTCAGCAGGCCCATTCTCCAGCGCCTTTCTCCTGTGGGTTCTCCTGTTCTAAATCACCATGAGGAGTAGTGATGGCTTGGGAAGCTACAGGGCGTCATGGAAGCTACGGGGCATCATGGAAGCTACGTACAGGGCGTGTTGTATTCGCTTTAGCTGCGTCTGTGTTTACTGGTTTGGAGTCTGGGTTTCGAGGTATGGTTTTCAAGCCCAGGACCTACCCATGCTACACAGGTACTCTTCTGCTGAATTATTGCTCTAGCCTACACATTTTTAAATTCAGTTTTTATGTATTCTGTATGCATGTAGACATGTGTAGTACAGCACATGTGTCTGGATCAGAATACATACTGCAGTTCTTTCCTTCTACTGTATGAGTCCTGGTTGTCATACATGGTGGTCAGAGCCCTCTCACCGGCAACTGCGTTTTTGTTTTAATGATAGTCATAAATTAAGCCTTATCTTTTATGGCCTTTCTCATAATTTGATGGCAAATAACTGGGTCCTTTAGTGCTTGTAGTAAAGCAGTTAATCTGCTGGAATGAGTTGGATGGAGTAGGGATCTTGGCGTAGAGAGCTGGCAGTGGAGACCCAAACCTGAAGCCATCACACCCCGGTGCACATGGTTGGACCAGTGTGCAGAGGGATGTAGG
The DNA here is from genome assembly GCA_019843965.1 of Rhynchomys soricoides. Taxonomy (NCBI): domain Eukaryota; kingdom Metazoa; phylum Chordata; class Mammalia; order Rodentia; family Muridae; genus Rhynchomys; species Rhynchomys soricoides. The sequence goes on along the minus strand of JADRCH010000224.1, from coordinate 1,690,806 downwards.
GAAGCGCCAGAGAGAGGCTCACAGCACTCAGCAGGAGATGGTCACAAAGTGCTGCCAGTTCCTGCTGCGCCTAGGGACCGTGGAGGAGCTGTCCACCTGGTAGGTTGTTAGATTTGCTGCGAGTGCAGATAGGAGCCAGGACAACAGACTGTAGTCAGAGCCTTGGGAAGCCAGGACAACAGACTGTAGTCAGAGCCTCGGGAAGCCAGGACAACAGACTGCAGTCAGAGCCTCGGGAAGAGGGGAGGAGGGGAGTCATGGGTCGAATGGGAATCCAGAAAAGTGAAGGAAAGACTAAAGTTTGGATAATCACAGGTGCAAGTGAGACCTCCCTCAGAACATAGGCCCACAGCTGCACGCGCAGTGGACACCTGTAATCCCAGCCCTTGGATACAGAGAAGGAGGAGCAGGAGCTCCTGGCTATCCTCAGCTATCTACAGAGTTTAAGGCCAGCCTGAGTTACACGAGACCCTGTCTCAAAAAAAAAAAAGACCCATCAAGACAAGATGGTACAGGCGTTCGCCAACAGCCTGCTGATCTGAGCCCATCCCTGGGTCCCTTATGGTTGAAGGAAAGAATCAACACCTTGAGTTATCCTCAGTGCGCCATGCTGATGAATGCGTATAGAGAAAGAAGAAACAGACACATGTCTTTGCGGGAATGTCCGTGCTCTACTTAATAAAACTTGCTAAATTCAACTTAAGTGGTTTCTTTCAGGGGTTTGCTTTAATTCTTTTCCTCCTTTTGAGATAGGATTTTACCATACAGGGTCTTCCCTAGGCCAACCTTGAGTTCAGCTGTGTAACCCTGTAGCCCAGGCAGGCCTTGAACTTTGAGTCCTGTCCCACCCCCTCACCCCCACCCTCCACCTTCCAAGTCGCTAGAATTACAGACTTGCACCACCATCTCTGCCTTTCTTAGGACAACTCTGAATGTGTTGACTTGGTGATATAAGTATGTGATCAGTTGTCTATTGTCTTTTGAAAGATTGTTGACCCACAGACTCAGAATGAAAGGAGAGTGTTTGCGGGTGTCGTGTTAAGATGCCCGTCTGGGGCTAAGGAGGTCAGAGGGAGGTTGTTGCCTCTCCTGTGCGAGGCCATGGGCACACACATCCACAACACACGTACATGTGCATGTACTCATGCATGCTCTCACACACAAACACACAAAGCCTTCTTAGTTTCCCTCTTTGTGTAAGTAGAAAGTCTGCTGGCTGCCAGAGAAGACCCCTCCAGGCTGGCTGGAAGCCATTGCATCATACCACCTCCTGACTGGAAACACTGACCTTCCACATGGTAGGGCTTGAATGCCAGGTGCTTAGGGTGAGGGACGAAAGGATAGCTCTTGGCCCCTGGGAGACAGACTCACAGACAAGAACAGCCTTCTGAGTAAGCATGTGTCATCGGCTTTACACAGCTTTCCTCAATTTCTTCTTTCTTTTTTATTTCTTTGGTTTTATGTGTGTGTGCGTGTGCGTGTGCGTGTGTGTGTGTTTGAGACAGAGTCTCAAGTAAGCCAGAATGGCCTTGAGCTTGTGATCCTCCTGCTCCCACCTCTGCCATACTGGAATTGCAGGTGTGTGCAATCACGCCCACTGGGGAGGGTCAAGCCCTGGTCTTCAAGCATGCTAGGCAGACACTGCCAACTGAGCTACATTTCCTGGCCCTTCTCTTTCCTCCTTAGTCTGAAACTGCAGCTGGAGTGAAGAAGAGTGGACCACTGCCTAGCGCCGAGGTACAGTGTCACGGCTGCTGTGTCACCTATGGGAGGGGTGGAGATCACAGCCCCTGACAGGTCAGTGCTGTCCCACTGGCCAAGAGCTGCTGGCTTGCTTCTTAGTTTTACATGTGGTCTGCTGGTTTATCTTTGATGCAGAGATTGGAGAATGATCTCTTTGGACCCCATGACTGCTCTCACGCCCCTCCGGATAACTACTCGATCACCCCGACTGACGGTAAGATAGAAACCTTCTGGATTCCCAGACAGATGGAGCCAGTTGGCTGGATGAGAGCCCACAGTCTTGCCTACCTCTGTGTCTCCAGGGACCATGCCACTTCAGAAGCAGCCGAGCCTCTTCGCTGAGGGCAAAGAAGAGGCCTGTGTGGAGGCCACATGCTTCCTTGCTACAGCGGTCATCACTCTGTTCAGTGTGAGTACCAAGTCACCGGTGGTTCAGGCTTCCTCGTGATGTGTGTCTTCTCACACGGGCTGCCTGCCTGCAGTTTGCATGCGTGTTTGAGAACAGTGCGGAAGGTAAAGCTAGAGAGGTGGACAGAGAGCTCTCTAGTCAGGGGAGGGTGACCCATGAGCACTGTGAAGAAACCGTAAGAGTCTGGGCAGGAGCAATGGCTCAGAGGCTAAGAACATGGGCTGCTCTTCTAGGGGATCTGGATTCAGTTCTGAGTATTGGCATGATGGCGACAGCTGTCTGTAACTCCAGTTCCAGAGCATCTGGCCCCTTCTGAACTCTGTGGGCACTTGGCACACACATGGTACACATATATACACACAGATGAAATACTCATACACATAAAATATAAATCTCTAAAGAAAGAAGAAAGCTGGATGGTGGTGGCGCACGCCTTTAGTCTCAGCACTCGGGAGGCAGAGGCAGGCGGAGTTCTGAGTTCAAGGCCAGCCTAGTCTACACAGAGAAACCTGTCTCAAACAGACAGACCAACCGACCTACCTACCTTAGAGGGGAAAATGCCTGAGGAGAAGGACACAGGGTTGACATGACAGACAAGAGCAGATCCAGCCATGGCAGAGGACCAGATCAGCTGGGTGGCCAGCAGGGCTCTGCAGAGCATTCTTCTGAACTTGGAGTTTATGACATTTACACCTTCCTGAGCACACCTGTCATCTGGATGTGCTTTTAGAAAAACAAGAAAAGCCTTAGAAGCACACTTTGGACATTATAACTCACAAGAAGAAATGTCTTCAGCCAGTATAGGCTCTAGGGAGTAGCAGGTTCCTACTCCCTGACCTTGGGAGAGATCCATTCTGGAGCTGCTGTGTGGCTTGTGAACTGAGCTATGTTCCTAGGACCTGGCTGTGATGTAGTTTGTTTGTTTCCGCCTGTATTGGTGCCTCTAAGGTTCCCTGCAAAGGAAGGCCTAAAGGCCTGGAGCAATGGCGCAAGGTTCTGTGGGTGCATGCCATGAAAACGTGAGGGCTGCATATTGGATTCCAGAAAGCACTGAAAAGCCAGACACTATGTCACACCTCTCAGGTCCATTGCGCCTATGGTGAAACGGTCAAGAGACCCTACATTGGACGTTGTCCTTTGACCTCTGTGTGCATGCACTTGTACACATACACATTTTGAAAGTCATGAATGAGCCGGGCATGGTAGCACATGTTCAGCGCTTGGGAAGCAGGGTGGGCAGATCTCTTGAGTTTGAGGCCAGCCTCCTCCACATAGGGAGTTACAGGACCAACGGTTACACAGACAAAGCCTGTCACAATGAAAAGTATTTTACATAGAGTTCCACAGTGGTGATTCATGAACAAAAGGGTGTAGGGGCCTTGGCTGGCCACCGGCTGTCAGAGCTCTCCTGAGGATTCAGCCACTTGATATGTTGGCTAGGGCTTTCCTTTCTAATCAGGGTCTCATTCTGTTGCCGGGTCTAACCTCAAACTTCCATTCCTCAACTGTTGCTCTTGCAGAGGACTTTAGTTAATTCCCAAAACTCAGATGGCAGCTCACAGTGATCTATAGCTACAGTTCCAGGGAATCCAACACCACCTGACCTCCATCAGCACGGGTACACATGTGGTACACATACATGCGTACATACACACATACATGCATACACATACATACATACATACATACATGCAAACAAAACACTCATGCACATAAATTTTCTTTTAAAAACCAATCAGTAGTGGTGGTAAATGCCTTTAATCCCAGCACTTGGGAAGCAGAGGCAGGCAGATCTCTTTGAGTTCGAGGCCAGCCTTGTCTACAGAGTGAATTCCAGGACAGCCAGGGCTACACAGAGAAACCCTGTCTGGAAAAAAAACAAAACAAACAAATCATTTGGATTTCTCCCACCTCAGCTTTCCAGTGCAGGAATCACAAGCGCATGCCCCATTCCTAGCTAGTCTTCGTGAACTTGAGGCTGCACTAACGTGAGACTTCTATCTTTAGTCTGAAGAAGTCTTTACTATCTGTCTTCTATGCTGTGTTAGAAACAAATGTCACTTCAAGGGACAAGCAGATGTTATGAAGCCAGTTGGAAGCAATGTTCGGTGCATGTTTTTACTGGTTCCCTGTCAAGACCTATGATATGACAGTTCACATTTATCAGTTAAGACCTCAGACTGTCTGGCTAGGTTGAGCTGTGTTTAGACCCCTTTGCTTTTCCTCTTCAGGAACAGAAGGTAGTGACGGCACCACGGGCCATGTAGGCTGTGAAGGTAGTAGAAATGCATCAGCTCTCATGCTGGGCGTGTGTGGTGGCTCACTCACCTTTAATCCCAGAAGCAGATAAATACCTGCTTTTGAGGCCAGCCTGGTCTATAAGGAATTTATAACCTTAAGAAATAAATCCTCCCTGTTGCAGACCCAGGAAAGGATCCTGGTGTGGAAGCGTGGTTATGGTTAGAAGTGATGGCTTTGGTCTGTCCCTGCAGGAACCTAGCACTGAGGAAACTGGAAAGACTCCATTGACAGTGGCACAGAAAAAAGCCCAGAACATAATGCAGTCCTTTGAAAACCCATTTAGGATGGTGAGTAGTTCAGCTGCACCAGGCCGGCAGGAGCTGCAGGGAATTCTGCAGCCACGAGTCCTTTCACCGGGGAGGAAAGCAGGACTGTGGAGGGGGAGCCCAAGTCCACCGGCATATCAGCCATCCATGGTGTCCAGGTCGGGACTCTTGAGTTGAGGCCTGTGGGACCTGTAGTGCCTCTGACAGGCAAGGTGCCTGCTCCTGACGTTTGCAGTGACTGTTTCCCCTTCTGCAGTTCCTGCCTTCTCTGGAACACAAGGCCCACATCTCTCAAGCAGCAAAGTTTGATCCTTCTTCGAAAATCTATGAAGTAAGTAGCTCTCTACGGCTTCTGACCTGAGTGAGATTCTCCTCTCAGGAAGGCTTCAGATCCGCTTTAGGCTGCTGAGAACAGGACAGAGGCCCTCTGCATCTAAGCCTGCTTCTAGGAAGAGGCCAAACTGTAGCCCAGTCCTCGGAAGCCTCTGGGAATCTCTACAACAAAGGGCTTGGGACTAGGAGAGGAGCTCAGTTAGTAGCGTGCTTGGCTGGCTCGTGTGGAGCCCTGGTTTGATCCCCAGCACAACATAAAGCTGGCGTGGAGATGCACACCTATGAGCTCAGCACTTGGGAGGAGACAGCAGGAGGACCAGAAGCTCAAAGGCATCTTCAGCTGCCCAGTGTATTCTAGGATAACCTGGGATCTAGGAGGCCCTGCCTTTAAAAAGGACAGAAAAGCAGCAGCCTGTTCTGCTTCACGAGCATATCAAACTAGGATAGTGTTTGTCTAAGGTAAAATAGCCTGGGTTCAAATCCAAGACTGGAAAGTGAAACAAACAAACAAAACAAAAGTTGTTTTGTGTTTTTCTAATGGAGTAATTTATATGTAATAAAGTACATAAATACTATAGTTTATACCATTTGTATATGTGTATATTGCTTCAAGGCTCTTAAAGGGAGCGGCTTGAATCTGAGTTTGCCTTGCACTGTGGACAAGAGTAACCGTCACACAGGGCCCTACAGGAAGGGTGTGCTCTGATGACACCCAGCAGCACAGCCCTGTCACTAGACAGCACTCTTACTGGCCTCAGTCCTGTGCAAAGGGGGTTAACCTGCTGCTTTTAGGAGGAGTCCCAGGACCATCAAGGTGGTTCATGGCTACGGGATCCTACCACCATGCCGAAAAGCTGAGTTGGATCCCAGGAACCTATGGTGGAAGGAGAGAACTGACTCCAAGTTGTGTTTTAACCTTCACACATGCACAGCGGCATGTGTACGCATAAACACACACACACAAAATGAGTGAATAAAATTTAATGAAAACGGGTGGCTGGGTATGATGGCGCACGCCTTTAACCCTAACCCATGGGAAGCAGAGGCAGGCAGTTCTCTGCTTTTGAGGCCAACTTGGTCTATATACCAAGTTCTAGAGGAGCCAGTGCTACATGGTTAGGTCCTGCCTCAAAAAAAAAAAAACCATTAAAACTAAAAATGAAGAAAGGAGAAGTCCTGGACTTGGGGACTCGACTCGCTGGTAGTGTACTCGCTTAGCAAGCACAGGGCTCTGGGTTCAGACCCAAATGGAGGGAAAAAACAAGCCAGGCCGAGTAACACATCTTTACTCCCAGCATTTCAGAGAAGCTGGTAGATCTCTGAGTTCAAGGTCAACCTGGTCTTCATAGCAGGTTCCAGACCCAACCAGGGTTACAGAGTCAGACCTTGTCTCCAAAGAAGTGGGGGGGACTAGAAATAGGGAATCTATGCTACATCACTGTAAACCCATAAGTGCTGGAAACAAGAGAATGAGTTTAAGGTCATCCTTGGCTGCATAGAACCTTGGAAATTAACATTAACTCAAAAGCCAAAATAAAGAAGAGGAAGCAAAATGGGCTTCTCTTCATCCTCTGGCCCATCCCTTGTGTTCATTTTGGATCACCCAGAGGTGGCCTTGGGCCACATCTGTAAGTGGGACAGGAGGGGAAACGTAGGCCTTTAAGGAGACACACCTTGAGCCCCACTTTGTTTACTGACTAAGCCACAGGCTCCCTGGCTTAGAGGGTGACTGGGTTGAGATGTCCAGGGTAACCCCATACAGCCTGGTGCCTGGGGTTCCAGTGTATTTTGCCCTCCTTAATAAGGATCTTGTAAACAAAGGCAGCAAAAGATGGTGCTTTTAAATTTATGGTGTATTGGCTTGGAATATGTGTCCTTAGTAGGCACTCCCAAGTAACTGAGTTTAGGCAGCCTTTTTTTTTTGGTTTTGGTCATTGTCTGTTTTTATTATAGATCAGCAACCGCTGGAAGCTGGCCAGCCAGGTCCAGGTCCAGAAAGAACCTAAAGAAGCAACCAAGAAGAAGGTAGCTGAGCAAACAGGTAGCGTTCACATCCCTGTAAATCTTTGAAGGGATAGCCCCAGCACATCAGTGAGATTGAGGGTGTTGAATGCCAGGTGTCTAATAGGGATCCCAGCTCTCACTGACAGACAGGGCAATGAGCAGAACAGGCCCAGCCCCAACCTGTGTGTTCTGCCCCCTGTAACACAGCAGTTCTGTGTGTAAAGAGGGAAGACCTCTGCACGCTGGTGAGAAAAGGCAGTCTAGGTCACCTGAAGTGAAGAGGCTGGCACAGACCCAGGGAGAGAGTGGACTGAAGCAGAGCCCAAGGTCCCATGTGGTGGCTGGCTGGCATGCCCAAAGAATGGCAAGGCAGGACTGTCCAGAGTACCCGAGGAAGAGAGGCAGACAAGCAAACGGGACACTCTGAGGACTGGCTGGTCCTTAGAGTAACTTGGCAGGGCTCTGAACAGAGGTGATCCATGTGACACAATCAAAAGCCTGAACCCAACAGCTCAGCTGACAGGTCTGTCTGATGTCAGGTCCTAGACTCACCCTACCTTAGAGCCAGCACTTGGTGGTTGGGGAGGAAGGTGTGGGGCGGCAGAGAGTCTGTTCTGAGCATCTAGGAAGGTGGGGTTGCTGGCTGTGAGAGAAGCCCCATCTTTAAAAGGAGGCCTGACTCCTGGACATGGATACCAAGAGTGTCAGAGAGGACGCTGGCTGTTTGGCCTGGCCTCCTGAGAGGCACAGGCAGGCAAGGCTATGGGTTAGAATCTATAGCTAAGGCCAAGGAGCACTTAGCTGAACCCAAGGGACAGGTGGAGGGAGGGGCAGGAGGCTGCCCCTTGTGCCCAGGTTGGGTGGACAATGGCTGGAGTCTACAAGCGGTTCTCTCTCACAGCTGCCCAGGAGGAGGGAAAGGAGGAGTCTGCAGCCACCGTGCTCGAACAGGCTATCCCAGTGCGGCAGCAAGCCGTGGTACGTGCTCCCCTTCCCCTTTCCAGAAACAGATGCCCTGGTCATGTTCAGGGTTTTCCTGAACCACTGGGGGGGGGGGGGGGCTCACTCTACACCCCAGCTGATCTGGGTTTGTCAGTCGGTGCCCATCTCTTCTCAAACTGGGTGACAGGATTCTCTTAGGATCTGTCTTTGGTAAACCCTGGTAGCACTGGGCTATGGTCTGGCAGAGGACAAAACACAGGGACATTACCATGTCCCAGTCTACCGTAGAGAATTCTTTGTTCTTCTTTGGGAGGGGGGCGGTGGTGATGCTTTTGTTTTCCGAGATAGGATCTTCTGTGTGGCTCTGGCTGTACTGGCACTCATCTGTAGACCAGGCTGGCCTTGAACTCAGATCCACCTGTCTCTGCCTCCCTAGTGCTGGGATTAAAGGTGTGTGCCACCGTAGCCCTGCCCCCAGCCCTCAGATCTCTGTGTTCATGTTACACCCAGACCATTCTAAAATTCCATTCTTAATCTTTCCTTAAGCGACCTGAGAATATTGTCAGTTAGGACTGTGATTGTCCCTGAGTTCCAGCCTCAGCTCCCATTCTTATGTTGAAGCAGCTGAGTGGTCCCCAGCTAAAATGGGTTGAACGTCCAAGTCTGATACCTGAAATCCAAAGAACCTAAGGGCTGACCCAACCCCACAGGTGGAAAAGCCCATGCTGCACAAATCACTTGAAGCTGCATGGAATGACCTGCAGGCTGTGTGTGTAAGCTGTGAGTAAAATACAAGTGAATCTCACGTTTACACTCGGGCCTGACGCAGGCTAGGTGCCTCAGTGTTGCAGCGGGACTCACTGCACACTCCTGTGCTTCCCTCCCTGCATGTTCTCACCTGCAGCTAGAAAATGCTACTAAGAAGAGAGAGCGAGCCACCAGTGACCTGAGGACCATAGAGCAAAAACAGGAGAAGAAACGACTAAAAAGCTCCAAGAAAGCCAAGGACCCTGACCCCCCAGGGAAAGACTTCAGTCCTTACGACTACAGCCAATCAGACTTCGGAGCCTTTGCTGGTAAGGACAGGGAGGATACCAGGGAGACATGACAGTTTGAGGAAGGAGGAGCTGCAGACTACAGGGAGTACCTTCACTCTCAGAGTGAGTCCTACCCTGTCCACAGGACAAGCAGTGACAGAGACAAAACCCTCTGCTCTCCAGCTGCAGAGTCTCAGTAGCCATTGTCCCTGCTCAGCAGGAGATCTTCCATTGAGACTCTTGGTTAAGTTTGCCTCCCATATCACATCTCGAGACCAAGACTAGGCTGAAGGCATGGCTCACAAAGTGACCTCTATGTCCCCTTAACCTAGAGGTCCCTGTGAAGGGTTTGCATGTGGCACTCCTAACTAGCAGCTACCAGAGCTCGAGAAAGTGAGAAGGCGGGGCTAGACAGTTGACACCGAATGTCAGAGTGCTGCATCAGCTCACTTATCAACAGTGGTCTTCTTGATGTAAAAGTGTCAGCCTGCCTCTCTGCCAGCCTGGGAACAGACCTGTGCATGGCATAGTCTCAGACTGCTGGAGCACAGGGAAGGGTGGCAGGCTCATGCTGGCCCTTCCTAAAGCCCAGACCCCTGGCCGACAGGAGGGATCTGTGTTTGCTCATTGTCACGATCACTCTTACTTTCAGGGGACAGTAAATCCAAGCCTTCCTCCCAGTTTGACCCCAATAAACTGGCACCTTCTGGCAAGGTAAGGCCGCAGAGTTCCCTCAGCTCGAAGTGTTCTCCCTCGGTTCCACTGACCATCTTGGCTTTGCACACTTTCCCTGCCTCACTTTTCCCCGAGTACAGACGCTGCTGCCATTGTCCCCACAGCAGTTTTTAACAATGTATTAACGTGTGAGAGTGCCAAAGGCCAGAGGACAGTGTGTGGGAGCTCTGGCCTCCTACCACAGGCTCTGGAGATCTCACACAGGTCACGGCGCTTTACTGAGCCATCCTGCTGGCCCCTGGATCAGCCGTCTAAGAACTGGCAGCAAACGCTATAGTACAGGTATAGCCCAGGCTAACGGAGAACTCAGTCCTTCTGTTTTCACCATTTAAGTACTGGGATCACAGGTGTGTGCCACTAGGCCTGTCGTTGCACAGAATGTCTTCCAGTCTACTGCTGGGGCCTGAGGTGCTGCCCTTCACAGTGAAGGAATAACACTTCAGTCTAACTCCTGACTGCTTCAGGTCTGTGCTAACCAGGCTGAATTTGAAGCATAGTAAGCAGTGGTCAGGACTATGCAGGCCCCTCCTATTCCTGTCACAGCCTGTCAGGCATATAAGCTGGGGTGAGAACTGTTTTCCCTGGGGCTAGTGGTTGAGGTTGGCGTCAGTGAACATAACTCTTCTCTTTCAGAAATGTGTTGGAGCCAAAAAATTTAAACAGTCGGTGGGAAACAAAAGCATGTCATTTCCTGCCGGGAAGTCGGACAGGTAGGTGGCCTGGCTCGGCCAGCAGGAAAGCCAGCCACTGTACCTGGGAATTTGAGCAGAATGCAGCCCCAGGGGCTTCAGCTGGACAGAGGCAAGACCTCTGTCACTCAGGAAGCAGGAGCAGACATCACCCACTCTATGTCAAAGTCACACTTCCCAGGACTCAAATCCCATCCTTCCTCTCTCTCTTAACATTGTAGTCTCACTGGTACTCTCACCTCAGAGCTCGTGCCTGGGAATTTTTTCCAAACCAACTTTTTTCTTAGGGATAAGAGAAATCAGCAGTTGGGTCATCCCTGGCGGGTGTTTTTATAGTAGAAGCTGCTCATGCTAGGGCAGAACTAGATTGAAGTCAGGTTCACACACACACACAGAGAGAGAGAGAGAGAGAGAGAGTGTGAGAGAGCGTGCACGCAGGACAGGCCTGATGCCACAGACCCCACACAGCTCAGTGCCCAAGCATAGGCCTCATGTTGCTCTCCTGCTCAACCCTCCTTTGCTGTGTGTTTGAGATTTGCACAGCTCCTGAACCCAAAGAGGTAACTCTGGTTTTCATCCATCTCTGCAGAGGCTTCCGGCACAACTGGCCAAAGAGATAGTGTTGGAGAGACTGCTGGGGCTACAGACAGCGCTGCTTTGTACAAACCCATTTTAAAATCATTAAAATGTATTCCTACCAGAAGAAAGCTAGTTCTTGGAGTTGTTGTTGTTGTTACACTTTGCTTTCACCCAGCTCTTAGTGTTTGCTGTTTATGTTTTGCTTTCTCCACAACCTTTACCTCTTCAACTTATTTTTTGGGGTCATGGTGTTTCATCATTGAAGCGATAGAAATCCTATGACACTTGCTGGGCCATCCTTCAGCCCCCATTCAACCTGTTAAAGGCTACTTGTATGCCAGGTATGCTGGTACATGCCTTTAGGAAGGTAGAGGCTGGTGGGTCTCTGAAATTCCAAGCCATCCTGCTTTATGTAATGAGACCCTGATTTGACCAGCCGGTTCAGTCAGTCAACAGGGTCTCAAGAGAGGGAGTGAGGACTGAAAAAGAAGAAAAGCAGACAAAATTATACCATGACTCCAGCCCATAGGCTGGAGCAGCTTTATCTCTCTCCAGCCTGCTTTTATATCATTCTAGGTACGTCCAAAAACCATGGTCAGTTCTTAGATTAAAGACAAAGTAATCAAGCGAAGTAGTAAACGAGATCACACGGGATAGCAATCAAGGAAAGTAGTAAACGGATCACACAGGTAGTAAGTAAAGTAGTAAGCACAGAGATCACGTCATTCAGCAAAGTAGTAAACCAAGCCCATGGTCACTGTTTCTGATATTCTTAGCCGAGCCTGCTTCCTTGTCCAAGCCCAGTGACAAATGCCAAATTCCTAGAAGTGGCACCAAAAGCTCTCAATATCCCACCCTTTCTTACTTCATAAGCAAGACTGTGCCTATCTTATGTGATTCTGACAAGAATGCCTTCCTTACCCATCTTCGAATTTACATTTTCAAAAGCAGTGTAATTCTGTCTTAGGTCCTGTACCGGCTGGTTCTGTGTCAACCTGACACAGGCTGGAGTTATCACAGAGAAAGGAGCTTCAGGTGAGGAAATGCCTCCATGAGATCCAGCTGTGAGGCATTTTCTCAATTAGTGATCAAGGGCGGAGGGCCCGATGTGGGTGGTACCATCCCTGGGCTGGTAGTCTTGGGCTCTATAAGAAAGCAGGCTGAGCAAGCCAGGAGAAGCAAGCCAGTAAGGAACATCCTTCCATGGCCTCTGCATCAGCTCCTGCTTCCTGACCTGCTTGAGTTCCAGTCCTGACTTCCACAGCAGCATGGAAGTGTTAAGCTCAATAAACCCTTTCCTCCCCAACTTGCATCTTGGTCATGATGTTTGTGCAGGAATAGAAACCCAGACTAAGACAGGTCAGTAAGTCATTGTACAGAAAATTACCTGTCTTTGGCCACCAGCCTGTTAGATTAATAACTCTGGGAATCCATTTTTATTTTTGAGCCATGTACTTTTGGCTGCCAACATGTTGATGCTGTTAAAGGCAAGTTTTATCACAATGGGCAGGAATAAGAGTATTCCCAGGACAAGTAGGGCTAACAAGGTCAAGCTATAAAAGCCATTCTTGAAATGGAATGGCTTTATTTATATGGAAATACTGACCTTAAGCCATGAATCAGGATGTCCAAAATAAAAGGAATGCCACCCATTCCTGGGCTGAGTTTACTATGAGCTTTGTATTTCTTAAATTTGTGATCTCCTTACACAAAGTTAAACTATCCAGAGAGGTGTTAGAATTATGCCAAATACCCTGCAAGTGTCTTTGAATTTTCCATTGGTATCTAGCATAACACTCAAGATGACTTCTACTCGTTGTTGTTGTTGTTGTTGAAGATGTATTTATTCGTTGTGTATACAGCAATTTCCTACAGATGTGCCTGAAGACCAGAAGAGGGCACTAAGTTTCATTAAAGATGGTTATGAGCCACCATGTGGTTGTTGGGAATTGAACTCAGGACCTCTGAAAGAGCAGCCTTGACTTCTTAAACTCTGAATCTTCTCTCCAAGAGTTTGAATGGTATCAACAAGAGCGTCAGTTTGTTGTGTCAAGCAATTGCAGAGCAGTGATGCTAGCTATTAATGTCACACCCACCACCCTCCTGCTTCTACTTAAAGTCTGACTCACTTCTTCCAGTATTTGCAAGTCTTTTTCAAATACCAAGGTCCTGTGATACTCATAGGAAGTAAAACAAAAGCTGATTGATAGACCACCGTAACAGACATGCCAGATTTCAATACCTTAACACAATTAGAAAGGGTACAATCAGTACAACTTACATTAAATACCGTAGAAGAAACTAAAGTAATTTTAACATGACCAATTCATAAACGATTCCAATTTTAAGGAGACACAGAAATACCCCCATACTGTTCTTTACAAAGCAAACAGAAATCCCATCAGCAAATGCATTGAAAGTCATGGTCTTATTATAAGTTGGCTCCTCTGTCCAGGGAGATCCAAGCATGGGAATCTCCAGTCTGGACCACTCTGCTGGATGTATCATTGGTAGGTCAGGAACAATACAGCTTCAATAGAATATAGAATATATTATAAAATAGAACATATTTAATATAGCCCAATACAGCTTCCCTGTCACCATTGTCAGGGCATGATCAGCATCATTCCTTGTCCCAACATCAGCACGTCTCAATCAGTCATTCGGACAGCTACCACTCTTCTTCAGCATCCTGCAGGAGAAAAAACACAAACCTGCCCTCTTCCCCGTATTACCTGATAGGGCCATGCCATACGCCAGTAACCGGATCCTTCCATTTCACCTAGGCGTAAGTATTCTGAGCTGTAGGGTGCCATAGACAGTCAGCAGAGAGTTCCTTGGCATCCAAATTTCAAACTTTTAAAATAAAAAGAACATAATTTAAATAAATTTGTGGCCGGACAGTGGCTCACGCCTTTAACCCCAGCACTCGAGAGGCAGAGGCAAGTGGATTTCTGAGTTTGAGACTAGCCTGGTCTACAGAGTGAGTTCCAGGACAGCCAGGGCTACACAGAGAAACCCTGTCTGGATAAATAAATAAATTAAATAAATAAGTTTGTGATGCATGAGGGGGCTATAATTCCCTTTTCTATTTTATGAAGATATTGGATTTTTTTGGAAAGCAAAACCAATTAACAGTGTAAACAATCCATTTTCTCTAAAATTAATACCAAGTGCATTACCTTCAAGTTAGAAAGTTTGGCTGCTTTGAAAAGCCAAAAGGAAAAAAAAAAAGTTTGGCTGCCAGTTTTTGTTTTTTTGTGGGTTTTTTAGGATTTATTTTTTATTTATATGAGTACACTGTAGCTGTCATCGGACACACCAGAAGGGGGCATCAGATCCCATTACTGATGGCTGTGAGCCACCATGTGGTTGCTGGGAATTGAACTCAGGACCTCTGGAAGAGCAGGCCAGTTCTTATATATGAATGCATGATGGTGCAGCTTTTAATACCTCATTAAAGAAACATTGTTTTAAATCCTATCTCTTACAAATCTTGTTTCTAGGACAAAAAATACCCAATCTAGAGGTATCGTTAAAAACCTGTTTCCCTGTGTTGGTTCATACCATGTGTTGTTGTCTAGAATGACTCCAACCCCGAGTTACCAGTTTTAAGCCAACTTTTTGTTACCAATGTTACAAATTTTTAATCATACCCAATAACTTACAAGCCAATAATCTATAACCAAGATATGCAGAACATATTTATACATTTAAACAAACATGAAGTGCCCACACATTTACTTATTTAGACAAAATTTTCTTACTTTTTCTAGCTGTAATTTCAAGGGAGGAGCATCTTGTCACCTGCTGAACCCAATAATCACAATCACAGAGATTTTCTAGGAGAAACAGCCATCAGCTTCCTTACCATAGAAGTCAAGAAGCTGCGGCCCCTTTAAGAGCAGCTAGTGCTGACAGTCAGCCCCTGGCAGGGCTTCTCCAGCTGTACTAGTCTCCTAGCCACAGGTGCAGGGCAACTTACCAGTTTTTGTGACATGAGACACAGAACAACAAGCAGGCAACAAAACGAAAACATAAACTGACAGACATGGACAGATTGGCGTGCCAAGGACAGACAATAGACAGGAAAGAGAACTAGATGTGCCACAGGTACCCACATATCCTACCTAAGGGACCCAAAACCAGAAGTAAGCATTCCCCTGGTAGGAGGCAGGATGTCTCTGGACCTCCTCCTGTCCCTAGGGGAGCTCTGGAACAGCCCATGTTCAGTTTCCTTCTGTCACCAAAGCGTCCCACACAGGGTGGACAACTGCTGTCCTGAAACCCGTTCTCTTATGTAAACTCTCTAATCAGGATCCAAAGACTAAAAGCATCTATAAGAATTCTTGCAAGGCAATGATGGCTCATGACTTTAATCCCAACTTTGGGGGGGGGGGGAAGGCAGGCCGATTTCTGAGTTCGAGGCCAGCCTGGTCTACAGAGTGAGTTCTAGGACAGCCAGGGCTATACAGAGAAACCCTGTCTCAAAAAACAAAAAAAAAAAGAAAAGAAAAGAAACCATGTCAGAAAGAAAGAGAGACAGAAAAAGAAAGAAGAATCTACCCAGCAGGTGGGGTAGTATGGTAAGCACACCTTTAATCCTAGCACTGGGGAAACGGAAATAGTCGGATCTCTAAATTGAGACCAGCCTGGACTACAGAGAATTCCAGGACAGCAAGGGCTACACAGAGAAACCCTGTCTCCAAACAAATCAAAAAGCTTAGATTACATAGGTAAGCAGTTAGTTTTCATTTCATTGAGAGTGGCTAAGGGAGCAGAGGACTCAAGAAGAGGGCCTTGTAGTGCCCAGAATCCAGGTCAGAGGGTTGTAATCTTAACCCTTAGGAGGATGAGGCAGGAAGACCATGAGGTCCAGGACAGCCTGGTCTACACAAGGAAACCCTGATGAAAGGTTTCTCAGAGAATCGAATGACTCCTCATTCCTATTTCCCACTGGTCACATTTACGTGTGAAAATGGGAAACACAGACCGTAAGGTTTCGATTTGCTTTCTATTACTGCGATAAACACTATGAGCCAAAGCAACCTGTGGAGGAAAGGGTTTATTTGGCTTGTACATCCCAGTCACAGTCCACTGCTGAGGGAAACTAGGGCAGGAACCTAGAGGCTGGAACTGAAGCGGCAGCCACTGAGGAACATACTCACTGGTTTGTTCCCCATCGCTTGCTTAGCCTGTTTTGTTTCTTAGACACCCAGGACCACCTGCCCAGGAGTGGAACCACCCACAGAGGGCTGGACTCTCCCTCAGCAATTGCCCCACAGACCAATCTGGTGGAGGTGTGCTCTCATTTGAGGTTCCTGGTTACCAGATAACTTCAGCCATGTCAACTATAAAACTTACCATTCTGACAGTAATGTTTTTAATTTTTCCTTTCTCAGAAAAGGTGGGCATGGGGAGGGAGACCTGGACAGCTTAGAGAACAGCAGTAGCTCAGGCCTGAGGGCCAGGGTAATCACTTGAGCAGAAGCAGGAGGACCAAGTTGGAGGATGGCAGTAGGTATAAACGCCGATGTGCTGGAGAAGAGGGGACGGTGGCTTGCAGGGGTCCGTGGGCAGGGAGTGCCATAAGGACCCTTTGCTCGCAGGGGCACCTCAAGCAGCTTGTTATAAGCATTTTTAGCCACATTACACCACATAATTGCCAGATCTGCTCCCATTCAGCCACAGCTGTTTCCTGGTCACAAAAATTTGAAAGTGATTCTCCAAAGTTGTGTGGTGTGGAATGCACCTTTAACCTTACTTAGCACTTAGGAGGGAGAAGCTGGCAGGTCTTTTGAGTTCTTAGAAAAAAAGAGAAAGCTAAGGCTGGAGAGATGGCTCAGCAGTTAAGAGCACAGGTTTTCCTTCCAGAGGACCTGGGTTCAATTCCCAGCACCCACATGGCAGCTCGCACCTGCTGTAACTCCTGATTTATGGGATCTGACTCCCTCACACATGCAGGCAAAACACCAATGTGCATTTAAAAGAAGAAAAGAGTCTCCAGCACTAAACACCTAGCCAGTCTGAAGTGACAGACACCATGTGGCAGCCTCATGGCTAGCAGCCACTATTCATTGAGAGGCTTACCTTGTCACTGCCTGGGCCTTCCTTCTTCCTTTGTACACATCAGCACTCCTGTTCTGACTCCAGAGAAGATCAGTTTTCTGCCTGGCTTCTGATTTTCAGTATCACTGTGGTTTTACATGGACTGGTTTGTGAGACTAAAGGCAAAACCACAGCCCTTCCTCCAGGTCCCCCTGGCACTTCTGGGCCACTACACATTCAGGAAGATTTTTGCTAACATGTTTTGGGGGGGTTGCTTTTTTAGTTTTTAGTTTTAGATTTTGTTTGTTTTAGGTTTTTTTGTTTGGTTGGTTGGTTTGGGGGATTGGTTGGTTTTTTAGATTGTTTTGTTTTGTTGTTTTGTTTTGTAGATAGGGTTTCTCTTTGTATCTCTGGTTGTCCTGAATACATTATGTAGACCAGGCTGACCTTGAATTTACAGAGATCCAAATATTCCTCTGGGCTGGACAGTGGTGGCGCACGAATTTAATCCCAGCACTCGGAAGGCAGAGGCAGGCGGATTTCTGAGTTCGAGGCCAACCTGGTCTACAGAGTAAGTTCCAGGACAGCCAGGGCTACACAGAGAAACCCTGTCTCAAAAAACAAAACAAGACAAAAAAACAAACAAACAAACAAAAACAAAACAAACCTGCCTCTGCCTTATTAAATGCTAGGATTAAAGGTATGGACCACCATGCTGTCTTTACTTGCAGTTTTTTGGTTTTTGGGTCCCCCCAGTGTCTCCCCCCCCCCCCCCCCGCCTCTGCATCTTCCTAAATCTGTAAGATGTGGTCAAGTCAGTCTTCCTGGAGGGCACAATGGGAAACCACTTTGTTCCCTCTCTTACTTCCTAGCGGAGGGATGGAATAGATTCAACTCAGCCTATCATCAGGGGCTGCCATCTCCAGAAAGCATCCCTAGTCTTCTGGCAAGCTGCATTCTGGCTCAGGGCTTCTGGCAAATAAACAGCTAACCATAGCCCAGAGGCAGAACTGTGCTGGTGGGTAAGTACAAAGGCTGCCATGTAGATACTCTTTGAGTCCAGGCTGTCCCAGTCATGCCGGTAAAACCGGACCCGAATCCCCATCTGAGCCATTGTGATCCTGGAT
This sequence comes from Rhynchomys soricoides, assembly GCA_019843965.1. NCBI lineage: Eukaryota > Metazoa > Chordata > Mammalia > Rodentia > Muridae > Rhynchomys > Rhynchomys soricoides. The sequence goes on along the minus strand of JADRCH010000224.1, from coordinate 1,672,593 downwards.
GCCCTGGCAACTTTGTAGAACTTCTTCCCTCACTCCTCCGATGGGAAGCTTGGAGTCAGCCAAGGCATGGACAGGGCTGCAAGCAACAGCTCATGCCTTATGACAAGGGAGCATGCTCCCACTCCAGGTGGAGGCTGCTGAGTGTCAGTCAGAAACCATCCCTGACATCGCGTCAGGAATAGCTTATTCGTGGTTCATCTTCCGTCTTTGGCATTCAAACTGTGTATGGAGCAATTAGCATTTAATATTTGGTAATTAGCATGCTTAATGTGATTCTGATAAGTTCCTTGACATTTTCGTAAAAACAGCACGTTCCCTCCCACCCTTCAAGGAGCAAGACCCAGTTTGTCAAAAAAAAAAAAAAAAAAACGTGCCAGTCTTTTTTGGTTCTGAATATGCATGTGCAGGGCCTCTTCCTGGGCTCTGCTGGTAAATTTAGAAACTCTTTCAGAAAGAGTCCCATTCTTATTCTGCAGCCACCCGTTCCTGGCTCACAATCCTAAGTAAAGTAGCCAAATGGCGCGACAATCCTCGCAAGTAAATAAAAGTCCCATGTGTGCCCAGACTAGACAGACGATCTGCTCAAACCCAACAAGGGTCCAAGGATGGGCCCCGGCCCTCGAAACCCTGCGCCGGCGCGGCCCGCCCCGGAACCCTCCCGCCGCCTGGGCCACCTCGGCCCCACGTGGCCCGGCAGCCGGCCGCACTACCCTGCTGCCGCTGACAGACAGCGCGACCCAACCAATCATCGTGAGTTGCAGCCCGGGAACCAATGATCTCCTGGTTAAGCTGAGGGCCGGCCCACGCCGCCATTGGACGACAGGGGCTCCGCCCCCCTCCGTAGGCCCCCGCCCCTGAACGGGTTAGGTTGCGGCGCGGGCGGCGGGCAGAGCTGGTCCCGTTGTGCTGGGGCTCTGCGCGGCCTGCAGTCCCGGGCCCGCGACGCGCGCCGCCCGCCCGCCATGGAGCCTGGCCCCGACGGCCCAGCCGCGCCCGGCCCCGCCGCCATCCATGAGGGTTGGTTCCGAGAGACCTGCAGCCTGTGGCCTGGCCAGGCCCTGTCGCTGCAAGTGGAGCAGCTGCTGCACCACCGGCGCTCGCGGTACCAAGACATCCTCGTCTTCCGCAGGTACCGCCCGCCGCGCGCCTGTACAGCTGTCATAAGTTCTACGCTAGGCCCGGCTCCTGCGCGCTATGCCCGCGGCCTGGCCCTGCGTCCACGTGTCACTGCCGGGACACGTCAGCCGAGGGGACCCCGGGGCCCACCCAGCCCCCACCCGTGGCCTGCCTGCCACGTGTCACCCTGAATGCCCATCCCGGGGACCCATTCTCCCTGTGCCCCAGGACCCACATCCCCGACTGTCACTCTGCCCGCAGTAAAACCTACGGCAACGTGCTGGTTCTGGATGGCGTCATCCAGTGTACTGAGAGGGACGAGTTCTCCTACCAGGAGATGATCGCCAACCTGCCGCTCTGCAGCCACCCCAACCCGCGGAAGGTACCGCATTGCCCCGGGTTCGGCCCTGAACTCGGGGTCCTAAAAAGCAGGTCTGGCTGACACTAGGTGAGGTTGTGTGAGGCCAGATGCTACCCAGATGACAGAAAATGCCGGTCCGGATGAATGGAGCCCCTGGGGAAGCTGGTCTCTTTTAGAAGCCCTGAGAGGGGAACCCAGGTTGCCAGGACCCCGAGGCACAGAAGAGTTCAAGAGAGTAGAGAATGACTCAGAGAGACCTGTAGCTGGAAAGAGCAGGTTCTGTGGGAGTGGACCTGCTCAGTCCTGACTTGTCCTACTCCGGCCCAGGTGCTGATCATCGGGGGTGGAGATGGGGGCGTCCTCCGGGAAGTGGTGAAGCACCCCTCTGTGGAATCTGTGGTCCAGTGCGAGATCGATGAGGTGGGTGCTGTACAGAAGGCCTGGGTTTGAGTCACCAGAGTCAGCTCTGTCCCATCCTGACTCTGCACCCTGAGGCGCAATGTTCTTACCATCCCTGGCCTGCTTCCTCAGTCTAAGATGGTTCAGTAGGAAAACCGGAGAGCTAAAGCCTGGCACACACTGTTAGTACTGTCAGAGTTGGTTTCTGCCTTAAGGCCCAGGCAGAGCCAGGGACATCAACAACTAAGGCATCTACCCTTTATACCCAATATGGTTTTAGTGAGCACTTACTGTATGCTGAGTGTTACCCAAGGTGCTGGGGTGATGGACAGGTGAGTCCCTGAGCATGGATTGGAGAGACACCACAGCGTGACATGATAAGGCTAGACAGGGGTAAAAGGTACAGAACACACTTGAGGGTACAGGCTAATAGGACGTGTACAGCCAACATGCTTATAATCCCAGCACTTGGGTAGAAACAGGAAGATCTAGGGTTTGAAGTCAGCATGGGTTATCTGAGACCTTTCAAAAATACAGAAGTGTCAAGATGGGACACTTGAGCCAGGCAGTGGTGGCGCATGTCTTTAATCCCAGCACTAGGCAGGCGGGTTTCTGGTCTACAGAGTGAGTTCCAGGACAGCCAGAGCTACACAGAGAAACCCTGTCTCAAAACAAACAAACAAACAAACAAAAAGATGGTACACTTGGTCTGCAGGGAGATTGGGCCTGAAAACCAGGAAGAGCTGAGGTGTCAGAGCTCCTTCCGTTTTTAGATCTGTGGGAAAGGGTTCCAAAGGAGAAGGCTTGTCCAAAGAGACCCAGCCAGGAGTCCCCAGCCTCTGACCCAGCCCAGTCCTTCCTTCCCCCTCCCCAGGATGTCATTGAGGTCTCTAAGAAGTTCCTGCCTGGCATGGCCATTGGCTACTCCAGCTCAAAGCTGACTCTCCATGTGGGCGATGGCTTTGAGTTCATGAAACAGAACCAAGATGCCTTCGACGTCATCATCACCGACTCCTCAGACCCCATGGGTGAGCCAGGGCACGTCCCACAGCATGCAGCAGCTCCCTTGACACCACAGATGATGGAGACCTGAGGACAGCGGGGGTCTAGCCTTGGTCCATAGTGACCTCTGTTTTCTCTTTGGCTTCTTCACTGTTCTTGATTGGCCCGCATCCAGGTGTGCTGTGATGCCGTGGGGGTGGGGTTAAATGCAGGGCTCTCCGGGTGCTAAGGCAGTAGAGACCATATTCCACAAATGTGGGTCCAGCACCAGCTTTGCCACTGAGCGGCTGTGGCTGTGTTGTGGGTGATCTTGGCCTGGAGGTCTCAGCCAGGATGGCCATGTCTACCCCTCTAGGCCCTGCCGAGAGCCTCTTCAAGGAGTCCTATTATCAGCTCATGAAGACAGCTCTCAAGGAAGATGGCATCCTCTGCTGCCAGGGTAAGCATGGGCACAGTGGGATGCAGGGCAGGCCAGCTACCCTGTCTGTGGCAAGGCTGACTCCCGGCCTCCTCCACAGGTGAATGCCAATGGCTGCACTTGGACCTCATCAAGGAGATGAGGCATTTCTGCAAATCTCTCTTCCCTGTGGTGAGCTATGCCTACTGTACCATTCCCACCTATCCCAGCGGCCAGATCGGCTTCATGCTGTGTAGCAAAAACCCGGTGAGCTGGGGACTACCTGCAGGGTAGGGTGCTGGCAGGCACTAAGAGCTCCATCTTGATGCTCTTTTGTCCCTGGTCCCCAGAGCACCAACTTCCGGGAGCCCGTGCAGCAACTGACACAGGCCCAAGTGGAGCAGATGCAACTGAAATACTATAACTCGGACATGCACCGCGCAGCCTTTGTACTGCCTGAGTTCACCCGAAAGGTGAGTGGCCTGCCAAGCTCCCTGCCGGGCCTCGTTCTGAACAGCTTACACATCCTCCTGACTGCCTTCCTATCCCTCCAGGCCCTGAATGACATAAGCTGAATCTAGGTGCCACTGTAACACCACCCGAGACCTCAATCGGATTGGACCAAGGAGCTTCCAAGTTGTCTGGGGACCACCAGTCCTGGACCAGACTCCCAGATGACTCTTGCCCACCAACCAAGTGTTACAGGCCCCAGAATGCTGCCTGGCCTGCTGGGTGGACTCAGTCTCTGTGTCTATCTCTGTGGCGTTCAGCCCCACGCCTATACCAGCTCTGTACAGCACCACCTATGCCCTGTGACCCAACAAAAAAACATGTGTATTTATAACAAGCTCAGTCACGACCTCTGACCTTTTCTGGTCCCACTAGTGTTAACTGCTGGATATTGGGTGTTCTGTGGCCACAGGCACAGAAAGAACCCAGCAGTCCTAAGACCGGCCCCCCAGATCTTCTGATTAGCCATCCAGGTGCTAGGGAACTGCTTTAGGGCCCAGTGCTATGGGGTAAAGGTCCAGGTAGGGCAGCCTGAAACTATAACTTTTAAACTGCCTGGGAGCATCATATCTTCTCAGTGAGACAATGCTTCTACTGTGCACTCTCCCAGGTTTCCAGAGTTACCTACATGGGGCTGTCCTCTCTCCAAGGTGCTGAACCTGGCTCTCAGCTGCATCATGGCCTCTTACCAGAACCAAGGCTCTGGTTTCTGGAGAAAGGAGCCAGTTACAGGTCTTCATGTTCGCTCTTACCAAGAACGGCACAGAAGGCTCGCTAGAGCAGGAGTCACTAACCCTTTCCTACCTTAGCCAAGGGGCACAGAGGGGAATTTATGGGGAAATTGTGGGCTAGCGGGGTTGCCAAGGTGGTTGGCCCTCTACTGGAGTGACACTGCAATCTCCCTCACTTGGGAAGCCACAGGGGGGCCTGTCTCCTGGGGACCCAGGGTCTGGCACAGACAGACTGTGCCAGGGAGCTGGTAGGTCTCACTGTTAAAGGCTTCTTAACTACCTATTCCCAAAACTCCTAGCTAAATGTCTGCCTACCCAAGTGGTGAAGGACAGAATTGCTTGGGCCTGGTGCCTCAATGCAGGAAGGTCAAACACTTGGGCTCCCAGAAAGACATCCATGGAACACCATCTTCCAGCCTGAGGCAGGGGTGCTGCTGGACAGAGCAGGTGGGACAAACTCCAGATCCTTAAATTGAATGTCTGCAACCAGGCTGCAGTCTGATCTTCATCTGCCTCCCACTGGCACTGTGACCTGAGTCCAGTCAGTTTTGCCTGGCACCCTGACTGCCAGGGGTTGTGACATCCATCAGTTCCTAAATGTTCCAAGTTTGACCAGAGGTAGCAGGGTCCAAGCAGACCAGCTTCAAAAACAAGGGCTTTCCTCAGACGTGTACACAAAAACCTTGGATAGGCCAGCTTATGCTGGGGGATGGAATCTTTGCTTAGTTTGTATTTCAAGACAGGCATTCTCTCTCTGCGAAGCCCTGGCTATACTGGAACTCACTCTGTAGACCAGGCTGGCCTTGAACTCCAAATAGCTAAAATAAAAGGTGTAGGCCAGGCAGTGGTGGCGCACGCCTTTAATCCCAGCACTCGGGAGGCAGAGGCAAGCCTGGTCTACAGAGTGAGTTCCAGGACAGCCAGGACTACACAGAGAAACCCTGTCTCGAAAAACCAAAAAAAAAGTGTGTCACCACAAGCTGGAAAAATTACCTAGAGTTTTAGAACTGTCTAACCTTGGTTTAAGGTTCCCCATAGTTCCCTGTGCTGCTCAGGAGATGCAGCACAATGCTGGGTTCATGTCTGGGAAGCTGTCTCTTCCTCTCGTTCATAGCTATTTGGTCTGCACCCCTAGTTACAGTCAAAGCACCTAAAATCCTTGGAACTTCTTGATGGGAGTGGCTTGTGTCGTTCATAACATGTTCCTGCAATGACAGTTTGAGTAAGGTGATTTGATGGGGTACATGGAAATCCTGCACTCAGGTCACCGGGTAATTATTGCAAGTCAGGTTTCTGGTCTCCAGGAAAGGGGTGTCATACTGCAGGCAGAGACCTGAGAGACCAGGTTCCTGAAGCCTGAGACAGTGACCAGAGGGATGTAGGTTGTGTTCACCCACTGTCCCCTGCCCTTTGCAATGTTCTCTGATGATCCAGTAAGTGTGTTTCTTTGGGTTCTGTGAATGGGTCATGAGGAAGGGTTCAAGAGGGATCTTGATTGAAAAGTTAGTGGCACCGGGCAGTGGTGGCACACACCTTTAATCCCAGCACTCGGGAGGCAGAGGCGGGCGGATTTCTGAGTTGGAGGCCAGCCTGGTCTACAGAGTGAGTTCCAGGACAGCCAGGGCTACACAGAGAAACCCTGTCTCAAAAAAAAAAAAAGTTAGTGACAAGTAGGGAAGACAAATCACTGCTAGTGATTGCCATCCCAAGTGAAGCTAGTCTTGGTACGTTTGACTGTCACCTGGTTCTGCTGCCACGGCCCATGCACGTCCACAGAGCCATCAGTGTTCTGTAGAAGACCATCAGTTTGGGTGTTCTTATTGTCTAAACAAATCCACAGGGCTACTATGGGTTTGGCTGTGTCTGCCATCATGGACTGGTTTTCTGTGAGGGTTTAGGGCTGGAGAGGCCTCTCAGTTGAACACTTACATGGCATGTGCAGACACTGGCTTCCAGCCCAGCACTGTAAAAATGAGGGTTGACCCCCTCCTCTTGCCTGCCTGCCCACCTTGGTGAGTGGGCTTTCATGTATAGCATGCTCACAGCTTACACACGAAGTAGGTCCACTGTGGCTTTGTCTCCTACAAAGTGTGGGGTCTTCCCCAGGATGTTGATTGGTTGGCTTGTTTTCATAGTTTTTTAATTTTTAAAAATTTTCATAACTTTTAAGGAGTTATTTTTTCATTTTTATTTTTTTCAAGACGGAGTTTCTCCATGTGCCCTGGCTATCCTAGAACTTGTTCTGTAGACCAGGCTGGCCTCAGACTCTGGAGATTCACCTGCCTCTGTCTCCCAAGCGCTGGGATTAAAAGTGTGCACCACCACCTCCCAGCCTAAGGACTTATTTTATTTGTGTGTCTGACATAGAGTATGCATGCCCAGAGAGGCCAAAAGAGGGGCTGTGAGTTCAGTTCTGGGACTCAAACACGGGTCCTTTGGTAGAACATTATGTAGTCATAACCACCAAGCCATCTCCTATTTCCTTTTCTATCCTTGTGAGAGAATTGTTGCGTGACAAAACTTGTCCTGGGGATACAACACACACTTTATGACAAACCAAAGTATAGGTACCACCAAAGGCCACTTTGGTGAACTAACTAGTTTTACCAGGACAGAAATGACACAAAGGCAGCTGCATCACTAAAGCCCACCCCAGCACAAGTGACAGCTCACAAAACTAGGAACCTGGAGCACACTACACAGCCTGAAGGCAGCTCAACGGGTTGGAGAGTGTCCTTTCTTCAGTTGGTGTAAACCTGGTCCAGGCGCTTGGCCGGTTTCTGCTTCTTCCAGGCAGTGGTCTGGTCTCAATCTTCTTTGCAGCTGGGTGTTCTTCCATTTGAGGGGACTCTCATCTTTAATTGTTTACTCTGGCAGGGAAGGAATTAGTGACTCTTGTTTGTTTCAGGGACTTCCTGAAGCTATTTTGTATATTTTGTGCTTAAGGAGCTTCCCTGCTGTATGGAATATTTTAATCTCAGGGAAAACTTAGAAAACATGTGAGACTCAGAGTCTATTAAGATCCAAGGAAGAAGAGGAAAATTAGAGGCTCATAGCACACAATTGTAACCCCAGCACTCAGGAAGCTAAGGCAGGAAAACTGAGCTCAAAGGCAGCCTGGCCTATATAGGGAAACAAACAAGCGGTCTGGACAGGCGGTCCAGTGGTTAGGAGTACTGGGTGCTCTTGCAAAGGATCTAGGCTTAGTTCACAGCATCTACATGGTGGCTCAGAACCATCTGTAACTCCAGTGCCAGAGGATCTATAACCTCTCTGAGCTCCACAGGCACCAGACATGCAGATGATACACATATATACATTCAGGCAAACACTACAAAAACATTTTTTTAAAAGGTTCAGCAAAGATGGCTCAGTGGTTAACAGTGCTTGCCACTAAGCACGACCAACTGAGGTCAGTCATGAGACCTGTATGGTAGAAAGAGAGAACCAATCCTGGAGAGCTGTCTTCTGACTTTCATGCTTGTGCACATCAGATAATAAAAGCAAAGGTGGTTTAAATGACTTGGTGGAACGGGGAGGTGGAGGTGCATAGATTGAATCCAGCACTCAAGAGGCAGAGGCACGTGAAAGGCCAGCCTGGTCTACAGAGTGAGTTTCAGGACAGCCAGGGCTACACAGAGAAACTGTCCAAATAAATAAATAAAAAGAAAGAAAGGAAGGAAGAGAAGAAAAGACAAAAGAATCCGGAGGAAAGGGAAGGAGAGAGGAGGAGGGAGCATTCTGTCATACCCCCTGGGAAAATGAAAACCCACCTACAGGATGGTGGGCGTGGCTCTTTAGCTGAGTACTTAGCACGAGGGGTCCTGGGGCTCACTCCCCAGCACAGAAACTTGTAAAACAGAAACTTGTAAAGTTTTACTTATGTGTATAAATGTTTTGTCTGTATACTTGTCTATGTGCCATGTGCCCAAAGAGACCAGAAGAGGGTGTCAGATCCCTTGAACTGGAGTTACAGTGTGTTATGGCTGTGTGGGTGCTGGCAATGGAACCTGGGTCCTCTGCAGGAACAGCCAGTGCTCTTAGCTGCTGGACCATTTCTCCAGGACCCCCCACTTTTCTCTTTCATACCTTCATTCACATATATAATGTGCTTGACCACATCCACCTGGCATCCTCTTCCTGGCTGTCCCCCACCGAGCCTTCTCAACAGGCCCCTTACTTTCCAGTTGTGTGTGTGTGTGTGTGTGTGTGTGTGTGTGTGTGTGTCTGTCCGTCCGTCCCAGTCCCACTGCAATTAATTAATGTTGTTTGCACACGCATGTATGAGGAGTTATTTACTTGAGCAAGGACAACTATTTTGTGTGACTATCCTGAGCCAAGCCAGCACCATGTCATTTTGTTTTGTGGCATTCAGCTGTGAAAGGATTATCCCAGCTGATTGACTGTTTGCCACTCCCACCACGGGAGGGTGAGGAGGGCACAGGACCCTCACCTGCTTCTCCAGCCACTCCATCACCTGCTGTATGCGAGTCTGCCTTAATTGCAGGGGGCCCCTGTTGGAGCTGTGGGAGACTGAGGCAGAGAGGCAGACAGACAGGAAAGGGCCTCAACAGGCTGAGAAGACAGGGCCTCAACAGGCTGAGACTGTTTTATTGGAACAGAGAGGGCCTCAGCCTTTCACAGGCTGAAGGTTGAGTGTGCTCAGAGGGGCCCGAGGGACACACACACATACCTCAGGACATGAGGCAGTGGTTACCCAACTGTTGTGACTATCCTCCAAGTCAAGCAAATGTCATTTTTGGAGCATTCAGCTGTGCCTCCTTGCAAAATGGTTATCCAGGCTAGGCTTGTTGACTGTTTACAGCCCCCACAATGGAGGGCTGGGTAGGGTCACAGGACGCTCACCTGAGTATCCCGGCTGCTCCTTTCTACCTGTTCCATCTGCCTTAAGTGTGGGTGGGGAGGAGCTAGAGTATACAGGGGGGGGAAGACCAGGGAAGGGAGCTCACCTCTGCTGGGTAAAGGCTTCCCACACTCAGCCTCCTGGGGAGAAGCACCACGCCCTTGCCAGTAAGCTTCAACTATGAGCCCAATAGATCATTAGTTCCCCAAGTGAACTTTAGTGGAATCTTAGCCTTGGGACCTTAGGAGAAAGTCTTTGTTTAGTCTCCCCAATGAAAAAGAGTTTTAGCAAGAGCAGCTTCCCATACCTGTGGCACGGGAAGGAAAACAAGATGATGGCCCACTCCTCCATAACTGGTGGCCCCCTGAGAGACTCCTTTCTCTCTCGACAGGAAATGCCTGCAAGCATCAATGCAGGAAGAGTGCAGGCCCTGTCTCTCCAGCTCCTTACTAGAAGAGAGAAGCCCACCAAGGGCAAGGTAATGCCAGCATGGCCCTGAAGACAAACTGTAGCTCACATGGGAGGATCTCCCTAAGCCATGCGCATGACCATCTTAGGAGGGGAGCTGTTCTGAAGGGGCATTGTGCCCTTCTTTTGACCCAACTATTTTTTGTTTTGGTTTGGTTTGCTTTGGTTTTTCGAGACGGGGTTTCTCTGTGTAGCCCTGGCTGTCCTGAAACTCACTCTGTAGACCAGGCTGGCCTCGAACTCAGAAATCCGCCTGCCTCTGCCTCCCAAGTGCTGGGATTAAAGGCCTGCCCCACCACTGCCCGGCTTTGACCCAACTATTTAAATAATGGATGCCAAGGCATTAGGCCCTTCCAGGCATTTCTGCTGGGGGAAGGCCTCAGCCTAGTGCCTGCCTGAGGAGGACCTTGTCTCCCAGGGATACACTTCACACACTTCTGACAGTTCCAGCTGAGACAGTGATGGTGAGGACCACATTTACTTATGTACGATTAAACCTAAACCTCGGGTCAGGACCCTAAAGAGCTCAGTAGACCTCTGCTCTTCTCAATGTGGCCACAGTGAATAAATCCCTTTTCTTTGCTTTTCACTGTTATGTGTGTCTGTTTAATTGGCCTACGGAGGACTGAGGCTGTTTTAAGTTCTGACCCTAACAATTCTGAATAATCGGGAGAAAAAAAGGATTTTTTAATTTATTTGTTTATTTTTTGAGACAGGGGTTCTTTACATAGCCCTGGCTGCCCTGGAATTCATCCGTAGACCAGGCTGGTCTTGAACTCAGAGATCTGCCTGCTTCTGCTTCCCAAGTGCTGGGATCAAAGGTGTGCACCACAACCCAAGATTTCTTTAGAATGGCATCCTTGGGGCTGGAGAGATGATTCAGCACTTAAGAGCACCCGCTGTGCTCCCAGGGGACTCAAGTTCAATTACCAGTACTCACTTCCCAGCTGCCTGTAACTCCAACTTCAGGGGAGCTCTCTTCTGGGTTCCAAAAGCATTTGAACATACATGGCTCAGCACACACACACACACACACACACACACACCCCTAAAAAATTGCCATCCTGTGAGTAATGGCCTCTCCACAGTCCAGTCCAAGGCCCGTTCTTTTCTCTGTAAGCCAAGCTAAGCCAAGCCTCCCCATTTCTCAATTTTGACTTCTGTAATTGCTGAGATGAAAGTTCCCTCCCTGCAGCACTCCAGAGCCAGAGGCAGGAGGATTAGACAAGTTTGGGGCTAGCCTGGTCTACACAGTTCAAAGCCAGTCAGGGCTAAATAGAAAAAGCCTGTCTTCAAATGAGTAATGTTACCTCCAAATGAGCACCAGTGCCAGGAGCCCCAGCTTCCTGTTTTTGCTTTGGCCTCAGAAGTCACCTGCAGACACTCCTCCGACCTGTGCCTGCCACTCATGTTCCCAAATGTAGCTGAGGCTTTTCTGCCTATGTTCCATTTCCTCTTGTTCATGAGTTTTCTCAACTTTTTCTACCTCTCCCTGAGTTGGGAGTGGAGGTAGGGGTGGGATCTTAGGCTGTTCATGTCGTCATTGAGACTCTGGCCCACTAGACCTTCCTGGTCCCACCAGGAAGGAAACACCCATTGTGGGTGAGGAGTTAAAGTTTACTACCAGGCTGTGATCCAAGTCAAGTGTCTGGCTCTCAGAGCCACCGAACCTTCCTGCCTGGAAGGGAGACTGGCAGAAGCCATGGGTAGATTCCCAGAATCCTTGGTTTCGTAGGTTGGGGGTGGGGGTGGAGGCAGGGGTGGAGCCTGGTGCTGGACAAACAGATCAAAGGTAATAGGCGCCGGACCTGCAGAGCTGGGTGGCACATCATGAGGTGGGTGGGTGACCCATAGCTTCTGGGGGAGCAGAATGAGTTAGGCCTGGGTCCTCATGCCACTCCCCTGCCCGCAGGCTACTGATCTTCCTGGGTCTGCTGTGGAGCTTGGTGGCCACACTTTTGGGCTCGAAGTGGCCTGAGTCTGTATTTGGGCGCCTGGTGTCCCCTGGCTTCCCAGAGAAGTATGGTAACCATCAGGATCAATCCTGGACACTGACTGCACCCCCTGGCTACCGCCTGCGCCTCTATTTCACCCACTTCAACCTGGAACTCTCTTACCACTGCGAGTATGACTTTGTCAAGGTACCTGACAGGGTGCTCGGCTGGGGCCTTCTTATGAGGTATGGCAAAGGCTGGCCAGAAGGGAGGGCAGGCCTGGTTCTAACCTTCCCTCCCTTGACCCCAACTCCACAGTTGAGCTCAGGGACCAAGGTGCTAGCCACACTGTGTGGGCAGGAGAGTACCGATACTGAGCAGGCACCTGGCAATGACACCTTTTACTCACTGGGTCCCAGCCTAGAGGTCACCTTTCACTCTGACTACTCCAATGAGAAACCATTCACAGGATTTGAGGCCTTTTATGCAGCGGAAGGTGAGCAGTGGTGGGCTCAGGCAGCCCAGATGCAGCTGGGTGACTATCTTGTCTTTGCCCCATCCCCATCTTTGGGTCTCTTGCTTTCCACCTCTCCTGGGGCTCTGGGTTCAGGTCAAACCAACAGGAAAGGTGGATGGTTCCCACCATGGCCTGCTGTCATGTGCCATGTGAGTGTGGTGACACAGAACCTGGTAACCCTGGTAACCGCTAGGATGTAATGATGCTGCAGAGCACCCACCAGGTTAGAAAGAGCTTGCACAGGCCTCTGCCTGTCAGTACATGGCCTTTGACTTGACTGTACACTCTGGTCCCTGGAGGATCCTATCTGTGTGGCCTCAGGCAAGTGGCTCAACCTCTCTGCTCAGAAAGCTTCTGCCCTGTTGATAGTGGCTGCTCCCTCCTCTGCCTGGGTGGCTTTGAGCAGGATGCTTAACCTGCCACTGGTTTAGAAACATTGCTACTTGCCACTCTGGCCCCAGGCCTGTGAACTGCCAAGCAACAGGCGTCCTATCAAGTGGGCCACCAAAGCCTGAGCTCTCTGTTCCATCAATTTCCTTCCTGCCTGCCTGGCCTCTCTCCCCTAGATATAGATGAATGCAGTGTGTCCCTGGGAGACTCAGTCCCTTGTGACCATTATTGCCACAACTACCTGGGCGGCTACTACTGCTCCTGCCGAGTGGGCTACGTCCTCCACCAGAACAAGCACACCTGCTCAGGTGAGGGGGAAGGGGAGCCCCATCTGCACTAGGTTGTCCCAGCTACCAAAGCAGGAGCTGTTCTGCCCAGGGGGGCTGGGCTCTTCTGTTCCCTCCAACACTACTAGCATGTCCAACCCCTCCCCTCCCTCCAATGGTGTACTTTGATCCTCTGTCCCTTCTCTTGGAACCCCTAGTTCCACCAGCCCATTGCCTCTTCCTTCTGGGTGATTCCTAGGTAGACTTGGAATCGCTAGCTAAGCCAGGCACGCCTTAAGCTTCCAGTCTACCACAGGACCTCAAAGTAGAGGAGTGCAGGCAGGCTCAGAGCCACTGCTGCTGACCCCAGCAGCCGGACCCTTTGGCCTCCTCTACCCTGTCACTTGATCCTTTGTCCTGGCCCTTCTTTCCTCAGCCCTCCTGATACCTCCCCATCTCTCTTCCAGAGAAGAGACTCTAGTTTCCCTCAGCTCCAGCCTGCCCACCCCAGTGAGTCAGATACCAGTCAGTACATGCCCACACGATGCGGCTCTGTCAGGCTGGAGTGGCTGCCAGCTACAGCGCCCATTCAGCTTACCCATGATGATAATAAACCTGCCTCCATTCCCATTGTGGCTGTGTGTCTCTTGCCGGGGTTAGGGTGACTGGCTTGGAGGGCAGTAGAGCAACCTGGGTCCCTTCATCTTAATCCTCCTCCTCATCTCACAGCCCGAATGTAGGAACTCCCTGAGCTCACACAGGGAGACTCCCCCCTACCTCTCCTGGGTCCCCTGAGGCTGACTGCAGGACATTTTAACGGGTTCTTGTTTATAGGGCAATGCTGGTCTTTGTTCTCTGACCTTGGGGAGCTTGACTCAGAACAGAGACAAAAGGGGGTGTTACCTAAGGATCAGGCTAGTCACCCTGCATCCAGGGATATGCTCTCTACCAGTATGGAAAGCCTTCACTTCCTACAAGCCCTCTTCTCAGCCTGTCCCCATGATGAGCAGGCAGGCAGGGAGCAGAAATGGAACCCAATCTCCACAAAAGGACAGCTTGGCAGCCCAAAAAAGGAGGGCAGACTGTGTGCATACTGGTGACAAACTTCCCAAAACCTTACCCAGGGCCACTTCTAAGAACTGGGAAGGCCTGGGAAAGGCTTGTTCAGCCAGTTACCTGGGATCAAGGGCTCTGTGCTGGTTCCTGCCAGATATGGGTGGAAGCCCCCTTGTGGACTCACCTGGGAACTGCTGAGCTGGGCACTGGAGTGATTTTAGAGCAGAAGAAATCCTCAGTTCAAGGGGCTTTCCCTGGATTCCTAGGGACCCTGGGGAGGTGGCCTTTCGCCTACTTCTAGGGCCCACTTCCTTCTGGCCCTACTGCCTTTGCTCTCCACCTCTTTGTGACTCTGACCCTGGAGCTTGGGCTCTGGCAACTACCCGATACAACTATCATGCTGCATCCAAAGCCTGAGGGCTACAGAATCCCCTTCCCCACTGCCTTTCAGCATCATTTGGGCTAAGAGTTGGGGTCCTCTCCTGCCTCTGCAGATTGTCAAGTGCAGGGTCTTGACCAAGCCCAGGCTATAGATGTCCCCGGCATTTCCCTATCCTCCGGTGTCCCTCCAGGGGCAGAGTCACCCCATCCCACCCTCTTTCCTTCCCAGCCCTTTGTTCAGGCCAGGTGTTCACTGGGAGGTCTGGGTACCTCAGTAGCCCTGAGTACCCGAAGCCATACCCCAAACTCTCCAGCTGCTCCTACAGCATCCGCCTAGAGGACGGTTTCAGGGTCATCCTGGACTTCGTGGAGTCCTTCGACGTGGAGATGCACCCCGAAGCCCAGTGCCCCTATGACTCCCTAAAGGTCCGGTTCTTGCATCCTTACCTTGCCACAGGTCCCCCCATCAGACCCCCTCATGTTAGTGCTCCAGTGAACCTCAGTCAGCCTTTCTCGGGGAGTGGGAGGGAGGTCTAAACCAGGCTGTGGCTTCAGCATGAGGGTAGTCCATCTTTTGTCCCCAGCCTGCCCAGTTTGAGTTACATTGCTTCCATCTATCTCGGGGTAGAACCCTGCAGCAGGTCCCCGGGGGTTCAGAGTCTCTTTATTCAGATTCAAACAGACAAGAGGGAATACGGCCCATTTTGTGGGAAGACGTTGCCCCACAGGATTGAAACTGACAGCCACGAGGTGACCATCACCTTTGCCACTGATGAGTCAGGGAACCACACAGGCTGGAAGATACACTACACAAGCACAGGTGAGCAAATGATCCTCAGATCCAGGCAGCAAAAGAAACAGTGTCTGTCCCTTATGCGGTATCAACAAGCTACATAGCATTGGACTCGTTCCCAGCAGGCCTTAGGAAGGGAGCCCAGACTGAGTGGGGTGGTTTGTCAAGTGATGGTCCTTGACCAGGAAATACCAAGTCTTCCCTTCCCCCCTTTACCCTTTACCCAGCCATTCAGCTAAGCAACCCCCCTCTCTCCTCAACTCTGGCATTTTGAGTTGGGGTCTAAGTCAGATGGCCCCAAACTTGTTTTATAGCTCTAGCTAGCCTTAAACGCTGATCTTCCTGCCTCAGCCCAAGTGCTGGGATCACAGGTCGGTGCTCATCACCCTCCTCAGCACCCATCCACCTAGACAGCTATTTGCCCAGCCATCTCTACTCTTCATACTAAGGAGGGTGAAGATGCAGCTCAGTGGCAGTGAGCCTGTCCAGCATGCACAGGTTCTGTGCTCAATTTCAGATTAAAATAAAAAGTGTGCCAAAACCACTAAATGTAGAGGCCAGGGTCCCCAACAACATCTGCTCTCAATCCAGAAGGGAACAGTGGAATCTCTGTGGCACAGCCTTCGAGGAAAACATTTAACATAGTAAGATGGGGTGGGGTGGTGAACGGGCCACCCAACATTGTTACCCAATCTGTCTTGCCATTCTGGATATCCGATTCAGGGGAGGTACAGGGGGCGGTGGTGTTTCAAGACAGAGTTTCTCTGATAACAGCTCTGGCTGTCCTTGAACTCACTTTGTAGGCCAGGCTGGTCCCAAACTCAAAGATCCACCTGCTTTTGCCTCCCAAGTACTGGGATCAAAGGTCTAAGCCACCATACCTGGCTCCTGGTTTTCTTGACAAACAAACAAAGTAAGTGTTAGCAGGGCAGAACTGGCACTCACTTTTAATCCCGGCATTCAGGAGGCAGAGGCAGGTGAAACTCTGAGAGTTCAAGACCACCCTGATCTATAGCTCAAGTTCAGGACAGTCAAGGATACACCAGAAAACTCTGTCTCAAAAAAAAAAGAAAGAAAGAAAGAAAAGTCTGTATGCCATGTGTGTGCAAATGCCGAGGACAGAAGGGTCAGATCCCTTGGAGCTGCGGTCACATGTAATTGTAAGCCACTTGATGTGGAGTCCTCCGGAAAGCAGTTTTCTTAACTGTTATGCCATCTCTCCAGCCCCAAAACTAGCTTTCTTATCTACCTGTAGCTGAGTCATGGACAAAGAAATAAGTCTTGCTGACCTGGACTCACTTTGTTGACCAGGCTGGCCTTGAATTCACAGAGATCTGCCTGTCTCTGCCTCCTGAGTGCTGGGAATAAATGTGTGTGCCACCACACACCACAAGACTCAAGTATTGATTTGTGCAAGTGATTCAGCTTAATTTGCCTTTGGTGTTAAATGTTTGGATGACCACCATACTTGAGGCAGGCTCTCTCTGCCTCTTGTTTCATTTATAAACTAAAAATGCAGATTGCTAACTTCAGATTTGGCTGTTAGAGACATAAACAATAAGCCTGTTTCCTCTGCACAGCACAGCCCTGCCCTGCTCCAACGGCGCCACCTAATGGCCACATTTCACCTGTGCAAGCCACATACATCCTGAAGGACAGCTTTTCTGTCTTCTGCAAGACTGGCTTTGAGCTTCTGCAAGTGAGTTACTAAAAAACTAAGCGCCCATGATCAAGATGGTTTTGAGATGAGATATGGAAACAGTAAGTACCTATGCAGAAAAAGAAAATCAAAGTAATAAGTTTGCAGAAAACAAAAACAACTATGGAGAATTGTGTATGTGTGTGGTGGTGGGTCCCGTCTTTCACTTTTTTATATATATACTTTTTAAAAAAGATTTATTTTTATATATGAGTACACTGTCACTGCCTTCAGACACCCCAGAAGAGGGCATCAGATCCCATTACAGATGGTTGTGAGCCACCATGTGGTTGCTGGGATTGAGTTTAGGACCTTTGGAAGAGTCGGCACTCTTAACCACTGAGCCATCTCTCCAGCTGCTATCATTTTTGGGGGGGGGTGGGGGTGGGGGTGTTGAGACAGGGTTTCTCTGTGTAGCCCTGTCTATCCTGGAACTCACTCTGTAGACCAGGCTGGCCTCGAACTCAGAAATCCACCTGCCTCTGCCTCCCGAGTGCTGGGATTAAAGATGTGCGCCACCACTGCTCAGCACCATCATTGTTTTTTATCAAGGGTTTCTCTGTTTAACTCTGGCTGTCCTGGGATTCCCTTTGTACGCTAGGCTGACCTCAAACTCAGAGACCCATCTGCTTCCGCCTCCCGAGTGCTGGGATTAAAGGTGTATGCACCATCACACCAGCTATTACTTTAAGACAGTAAGTTAAGATGTAGCCCAGGGTGACCTTGAACACATGACTTCCTGCTTCAGCCTCTCCAATGCTGGGATGGTAGGTGTACACGGTCACACTCAGCTGAAGTTCGACTTTTGGTGCTGAGCTACTCATATGTGCTAAGTGCGCTCTCCATCACTTGGCCAGCACACCCCACATGTCTGTTGTGACCAGTATTTTAGAGGGCTAGTCATTACAAACTTCTGATCATTTGCACACTGCAGCAGCTCTCTGTAAAGTGGCTGAAACAACAGAAAGGTGTGTGCTCGCCTTGCCCCATGAGCTCTACATAGCTCCTCCTGTTAAATTAAGTCTTCCCTGGTCAGTTGACAACTTTCCCATGGAACAGCTCCTGAGCCCACAAAGATGAGACAGCCCTGGAAAGAGTACATTCTGCAAACTTATAAATAGTGCTCACTGTTAAGGGAGAGGAAATATAATTTTAAAAACTGCTTAGCGTGTTGCTTCAGGAGCACAGGTAAGAGATTAACTCATCTTTGTGTTCTTCAAAATAGTCACAGAATCCCAGTGGTAGAAAGCAAGAACCCTGGAATGACAGCTAGGGATGGAGTCCAGCCCATGGAGGGTCAAATGAGGGAGTCCCGCCTTGTAAAACTCCTGCTTAGGCTTTTCTACTGTTCCCTTGTCCACAAGCTTTTGTTTTGAAACAGCTTCATTGTAGCCCAAGTTGGCCTTGAACAACTTATAGCTGAGCATGACCTTGTTCTGATCCTCTTGCTTCCAAGTACAGCTATTAATGTATAATGTATGTGCTATCACGTTCAGTTTCTGAGGTGTTCTCGATCAAACCCAGCACTTTCTGGATGCTAGTGACATGGATGCTAGTGACACATTCTTATGCCCTTTGAAACATTACAGCTTTTGCAAATGGCTCCCCCTTCCATTAATGCTTGCTTTCTCCCTGGACTATGCAGACCAGGCTGACCTCAAATTCAGAGATCCGTATGCCTTGGATTAAAAGTGTATACCACCACACCTGGCTTAATGTTTGACTTTAGTAACTGATCTTGCAGTTTTTCTCAAACACTGGCACTTTTTCTTTTGGAGTTGGGGGAACATTTGAGAAAGGGTTTCTCTGTGTAGCTTTGACTGCCCTGGAACTTGCTCTGTAGACCAGGCTGGCCTTGAACTCAAGAGATCCACCTGCTCTGCCTAAGTGTTGAGATCACTGGCACTGCCAACATGCTGGGCTCCTTTTAGCACTTTTTAGTTAATTTGTGCATATGTGCGGCTGCACACACAGTGCACAGTGTGTGGAGGTCAGAATACAGCTTCTAGCTCTCTCTTTACCATGTATGCTCCAGGTATCAGACTCAGGTTGTCAGGCTTGCCAGTCTTTACATAAAGAAATGGTGGAAAGGGCTGAAGAGATGACTCAGTACTTAAACACGCTTGCTGTTTTTGCAAGGACTGGAGTTCAGTTCCCAGAGAACACACGGTAGCTCACAACTCTGGCTCCAGATTCGAGAGATTTGAGGCTGCCCTCTGACACCAGGCATACACATGGTACACAGATACCAACACAAGCAAAACACTCAAACCCACAAGTCTCAAAAAACAAATCTTTTAAAAAAGGTGGGTGATAGTACAGGCCTTTAACCCCAGCACTCAGGAGGCAGAGGTGGGTAAAAAGCCAGCCTAGTCTACACAGAGTTCCAGGACAGCACCTTCAGAAAAACAAAAGGTGGACGGGTCTGGAGCTAACCCCTTACCCTCAGGAGGAGGAAACAAAGAAGAAAGCACTAACAAGAACTTTCAGGCAGACATTGTCTTGTTGGATGTGGTGGAAAGCAGTATTGCAGTAGTTACTTATGTAAAAAAGGCCACCACAGTCAGAAGTAAACAGTATGGGTGACATAAGCCAGCAGGGCTGTTTGTTGCAAAACACTAAGCAAGGCGTCTGGGTCACAGCTCCAGGTGCAGGCTTCCCACGGTTGCTGCCCTGACTTGGGAGTGCTATTGTGGGGGAGTGACCTGATGTTAACAGGGAACTCATTTTCTGAATTTCCTCTTCAGGGTTCTGTCCCCCTGAGATCATTCACTGCTGTTTGTCAGAAAGATGGATCTTGGGACCAGCCGATGCCAGAGTGCAGCAGTATGGTCATATGGTGACAATCCCCTTTCCTTGCTTGCTGCCTGTACCATTTGTGTTGTCCCTTCATGTGTGCACAGAGGTTAGAGCAGTGGTTCTCAACCTTCCTAATGCTGTGACCCTTCAAACTAGTTCACGTTGTAGTGACCCCAACATACAGTTCTAGTTGCTATTTTATAACTGTGATTTTGCTGTTATGAACTGTAATGTAAAATTTGTTTTCAATGGTCAAAGGTGCCACCCCAAAGGGGCGGTGGGCACAGGCTGAGAACCACTGGGTTAGTAGGCGCCTGACATTCCGTTCTACCAGCCCCAAGGATCTCAGTTAAAAGGCACGTTGCCAAGTCCGGGCGCTGGGGACCTGAATTCAGGTTCCTAAGCTCACAAAGCAAGCACTTTGCCATCGAGAAATCTCCCCAGTCCCCCTATTAAGACTTCTGTGGCTTCTTTAGTCATTCCCACTTCCCCTGCAAAATGAACTCACTTATTAGGGCTTGAACTCCAGAAATACTGGGGAAAGGTGCTGTGCTCTGAAAATGTTTTCTGAGAGTAGATAATCAGAGGCAGGTGGATTTCTGAGTTCGAGGCCAGCCTGGTCTACAGAGTGAGTTCCAGGACAGCCAGGGCTACACAGAGAAACCCTGTCTCGAAAAACAAACAAAAAAACCAACCAACCAACCAACCAAAAAAGAGTAGATAATTCTTATGGGAAAACCTGAGTATTTTTTTGTTTTTTTCAAGACAGGGTTTCTCTGTGTAGCCCTGGCTGTCCTGGAACTCACTCCGTAGACCAGGCTGGCCTCAAACTCAGAAATCCACCTGCTTCTGCCTCCCGAGTACTGGGATTAAAGGCGTGCACCACCACTGCCCAGCCCTGAGTATTTTAATTCTTATCAGCCCACAGGAAAACATGCTGCTGTGTAGGCTTCTCTCCAGTTGTAACCCTCCACCTGTGAGCATGTATGCACAGGCCACCAGGGTGGGGACAGTTCTGTACACTGTCTAGACCTCCCTACCACACATGTACAGGGATAATGGCATACATCAGCATTTTAAAAACTAAGAATAGGAATTTCTCAAGAACCACTTAGTACTCCTTACACGTGTGAAAGGAGGAACTCCCAGGACCAGACAATGAAAACCTCTTACCCACCTCCACAAACCACCGTTAAGAGTCTCGAGTGCTCCTCAGTGGCCTCACTTGCCTGGCACTCAAGAAGCACTTCCTCCCATTGGGTGCTAGCACACATCTTTGACTGTGTGCTAGGTTATACACTATAGTACTTCGGTAAAACAACTCCAAGAGGAACTTAAACATTTTTACAAATTTACTTTCTCACCAACGATTTACTAGTTCTTTCAGTATAAAATGCTGAGCTGGGTTTGACAGTACGTGGGCAATCAGTAGTCTGGTCTGATTTTGCCATTGCTTGCTGTACAGGTGCTTTTACCCATGGCACGGCAGAGCAGCCACAACAGAAAGAGTATCTGAGCCAGGTGGCAGAGGCAGGCAGACCTACAGAGTGAGTTACAGAACAGCCAGAGCTATATAGATTCTGTCTCAAAAGACAAACTAGAAGCAAAAACTCCAAAACAAACCAACATCCCTCAGAGTTTCTACAAAGCACAAGTTGTGACAAGATGCTAGAAACAAGCAAGCTTGCCACTGGCCGTTCTTCCAAGTGCTCCTGTATGCAGTTTCTTTTGAGTGCTACCCAACTCCAGTGCTTCTGAATCCCCTGCTCTGGTGAGGCCAGTCGCTTCTCTCCAGGGAAGTTCCTTCAGAAACAAGCAGGTGTAATGCTTCTTCACCAAGCTAAGTTATTCTCGCCAATCTTAGGGGTGGGTGGCATTAGTACCATGGATTGTGTAGAGGAAACTGAGGCCAGCACCAAAGCCCACCTGGCTCTCCAGGCTTACTGGTCCTAGAGAGCACACAGGGGAGGGGAGTGTTCACTTGTGCTATCCAAGTTTCCCCACGAGGCCACTATATCTACTGCACAGACCTTTCTAGTATCAGCTCCAAGGTACAAAGGGATCCTCCACCCCATTTCTTTACTAGTTATTGACTGTGGCCCTCCCGATGACCTACTCAATGGCCACGTGGACTATATCACAGGCCCTGAAGTGACCACCTACAAAGCTGTGATTCAGTACAGCTGTGAAGAGACTTTCTACACAATGAGGAGCAATGGTAAGTAGCTTCTTCAAGGAGGGATGGGTGGTATTTGGAACTTGAGCCCTTAAGGTTGAGTATAAACCCGAACCACCCTTTTAGGCTAAAAGAGACAAAGGATTAAAAGGCCTTCTCGCATGTGCTAAGTGAAATATTACAGTTAAAGTGACTTTAATGTCAATTTGCAGGAATCTGAAAACAGATCTTATCTAGTAAATGACTACTACAAACACACAATATATTCCAAACGGTTTAATTTAACAAGCCAAAACCTTATCATTAAGCACTTGAGATCTTGATACATATTCAAGTTACACATCTAAAAGGTTTCCACTTTGCAAGCAAACATGGTAATGCAGATACCTATTTATGAAATCATGTAAAATGGTTATTCACACACCTCTCCCCACCACGGATGCTCAAGAATCAACATTTTTCAAGGGGTTATTCAAGCAAATGACAACTACGGCTAAACATTTTTGCTTTTCCAATGATTTGCAGGTAAATATGTGTGTGAGGCTGATGGATTCTGGACGAGCTCCAAAGGAGAAAAATCCCTCCCGGTTTGCGAGCCTGGTAATGGAGGCATTTATAAAAGAGATTCATAGCTGACAGAGAGTAGCCGGCAGACAATAGGCAGGGTCTAGTTGGAGAGGCAGAGATGAAGCTCAGCATCTGGCTTAGGCTAGCTTAGTGCTCCCAACAGTGTGCTCACACCACCTCTTCCCACATGGAAGTCAGGTGAGGACTGCATCATGCACTTGATTGTTTTTGACCTTATAACTAGGCCAGCATAAGAAATTAAATGATTTCCTAAATTATCTCAACCATTCGTACATTTGTAACCGCGAACTCTCTTCTTCTCTGTAAAATGCTATTAAACCCCAAAGCTAATAACGTCATTATTTCCCCAAGCAATTGTTTTCAACGACATTTAGATTTTTAAACATTAATGCAATTTGCCTTTTAATAGTACTTCAATTTCTTTACCAGAATTGGCTCCAACAATAGTTGAGAATGCTTTTTTTTTAATTGAAAGGTAATAATACACTCATTACCCCATATTAGCTGGCTTAAATTAGTTTCCTAGCCCTGTATTTGGCTGACATGCTGCTTCTAAGTTTTAATCAAAGCGCACAACCACAATAAGGAACATATGTTGCATTCCTGAGCACTCAGCTTGCAATCAATGGTGAAACAGTGTTGGATGACTCAACCAGACCAAAATTGCCAATTTTTGAACCAGAAGTTTCTTGGCTATTGCTACATTGTAATTTAGATTTTTACAGTCAAAGGCAACAGTAATTTCATAAATCACAGTACCTGTTTTCCCAGGATTCCTAATGAGCTCAAAAAGTAAAAACAAGCAGCACAGGGTGTGGTGAGGGGGTCCTGGCCTTTGCCTCTAGGCAGTGTCATGTCCTCATGCACACAATTCCTGTCTATAGATGCCTTCATCTTGTTTTCTTTTAGCAAAACCTAACAATCTGTAAAATCTCTTACTGATCTTTACTAGAAGCTAACTAAGCAGGCTAAACAAGGACTTCTCAGGACTTTATATACTATTTTAAATGGCCTCACCCTCAACAGGGAGGATGACCTATCAACTTGTGGGGTATAAGCTTTGGCTGGCACTAAATACTTTTTGTTTTTCCCTCAGTTTGTGGGCTGTCCTCACACACTACAGGAGGCCGTATTGTTGGAGGGCAGCCTGCAAAACCTGGTGACTTTCCTTGGCAAGTCTTGTTACTGGGTGAAACCACGGCAGCAGGTGCACTTCTAAGTGACAACTGGGTCCTAACGGCTGCTCATGCTGTATATGGAAAAACAGAGGCAGTGTCCTCCCTGGACATTCGCATGGGTATCCTCAAAAGGCTCTCACCTCATTATACTCAAGCCTGGCCCGAGGCCGTCTTTATACATGAAGGTTACACTCATGGTGCTGGTTTTGACAATGATATAGCACTGATTAAACTCAAGAACAAAGTCACAATCAACAGAAGCATCATGCCTGTTTGCCTACCAAGAAAAGGAGCTGCATCCTTAATGAGAACAGACTTCACTGGAACTGTGGCTGGCTGGGGGTTAACCAAGAAGGGGTTTCTTGCTAGAAACCTAATGTTTGTGGACATACCAATTGTTGACCACCAAAAGTGTACCACTGCATATGAAAAGCTCTACCCAGGAGGAGCAAGAGTAACTGCTAACATGCTCTGTGCTGGCTTAGAAACCGGTGGCAAGGACAGCTGCAGAGGTGATAGTGGAGGGGCACTAGTGTTTCTAGATAATGAAACAGAACGATGGTTTGTGGGGGGCATAGTTTCCTGGGGCTCCATTAATTGTGGGGAGGCAGACCAGTATGGGGTCTACACAAAAGTCATAAACTATATTCCCTGGATTGAGAACATAATAAGTAATTTCTAATTTGCAATTTCAATTTACAATGAGCAAACTGTTCCTTATTTCCACAAGTACTCAGGAAACCTAGTGGCAACCAACCTGAGAATTGACAACCAACCCCAAAACCAAAGCAGATGAGATCATTACAGGACAAAGAACACTTGCCAATGTCAGCTTTGATTTGTGTTCAATAGAGCAGTGCTTTGCCAACCCCACAAAGACTCACTATGTCAAGTTGTATTTGGTTCCCTACAATCTACTTATTTCATACTGGCTGTTCCCATTTCTGGCCAACAAAGGGCTTCTTGTTGATTTTCCTAGTGTGTAGATTTGGCCTTAATGAGCCCAGAAAGTGCTCTTACAGAGTGTACCAGTACTGGTTCCAGAATACCTGAGAAACTCCTCTTTTGGATGGTAAATTGAAAGCAGGTGTGTGGCTTTCGCATCATTAGACCAACTACTAAAACCAATACCATAAAAGCGTGGGAAACAAAACCAAAAAAACAAAAACAAAAACAAAAAAGTCCATTCCAGAATATTGAGATTATAGGCATGTTCTACTATAGTCATCAAATTGTCAGATAAAGAACATGAAACAGCATTTTACCCTTTAAAAGGGCAATTTAACAATCCATTTCAAAACCCTTAGCAAGTGTTTTTACTCTACCCAGCCCACTTTTCTTAGGTGAGCATGAACTACCTGGGTACAGGGAAGCCAAACACAGCAGTCCTTCTCAAACAGTAATTCATCATGAAACAAACTCCCCTTCTGCTAAGATGCTGACTTAACCTTAAATGTCATGTTTAGTTTTACTTGGCTTTTCCAACAAGCTTTTAAGGCAGGGCCTCACCTCACGATGGAGCAATAGCAGCTGGCCTACAACTCGCTTGCACCTGCCTGAAATTCTGGGATTAAAAGCATGGGCCACCACACCCAGCTGGAGACTCACGTTTTAAAGGATGAAAATGCTGTACCGCATCTTCCCACAGAAGTCACTTAACTTTCTAGCATTGTCATGATAATACAGAAATGTTTTTTCTTTCCAGTAAGACTCCAGACACTAAACTGTTGGTGGCAAGAAAACCTTTTATTCAACTGTGGTTCAGAGTTGTTTTTCATTATTATTTTTAAGGAACGAACACATTTTTGATGACCAGACTTTCAAAAACAAATCTTTGCCAAGTAGTTTATTTCTAAAACTTCATTTACGGCAAGTAACTATCTACAGCTATGTCATACCATAAACATGTTAAAAGGCTACTCAACACTGAAAGCCTTCTAAGACCAGTAAGTCTTTTAACAAGTGCAAAAAAGGGATCAAAACCATGCCATTGACAAGTAACTTACCCCAGGACTCCTGGACGGCTTGCCAGTTTTAGTCTTTGGAGGTCCCCGAAAACCATTTTAATGTTACCATGTTACTGCTGCTGAGTAATAGTGCAAGTGCTAAAATGCAAAATTCAGATGTACAGGGTTTGGAAATCATGCAGGTTTAGATGCAGAGAAAAAAATTTACAATAACTCACGATCCTTTTACAGAGGATACTGTATAATGAAACAATGTGTTCATAGCAAGTCTCTAAAGGATATAAAATTTTAAAACACGCAACTTGCAAAATGACAAACCTATTTATCATAATCTATTTAGGTAAGGGCATTAATTAGGGAAACTACCAACACAAAAACTGTCACATTCTTCCAGTTAGAAAAGGAGCTCCTCAGTAGTTACAGGAAAAGTACAATAATCAATGTCTTATTGCTTTTACACTCTTAACAAGCATTGACAGTCTAGTCTGATCGTGAGCATATTTACTCATCACTCTTTAACCCCACATTCAGGAGGGAAAGGCCTACCTCACTTAAGACTGCCACAGGTAAGACAACCCACCCTACTACTTCTTAAAGCTATCAAGCTTCTTAATGGATTTCAGGCACATGGTTTCTTGGTTTCTTCTACTTCATCCCTATTGCAATTAATTCCACTTTTCAAATCCCAAGCAGAAAGGTGCTTATCGTCCCTTCTTTTCCATTGATATGCTCTGCTACAAAGCATTTGAAAACAATCAACTGTTTTGCCCCTGCTCCCAAATAGAATTTTTAGAAGGCATGATTCCCCAATGGAGATTTATACAGCCACGTAAATAGAAAATCACTCAAATGCACAGAGGCACTCAGAACAAGCTGGAGGGTAACTGCTTACCATTTTAGGTGCGGTCACCCAGACTTAAGAAAAACTAGATTAAAAACAAAATAACCCAAAGAAAAACTTTCACTTTGGACAATGCAAGAACAAATAGCAATTAAGTCTGGGTATCAGGTGTCAATGCATGACAGGTGATGAATCCATTTGACTTGAGACAACTTTTCAAATAAGTTTATTTGAAGCAAAATAAACTACTGCCAAGAAACTTTATGAAAGTTCCATCTCAAAAGGGTCAAAAAGGGGAATTAACTGCTATGAATTCTTTGCATTCAGGGCTGCAAAACAAAGACACATATTATTTAAATCAGTTTTATTTAAGAATTTCCAACAATGACAACTCTTATAAAAAAGCATCCAAGCACAGGACACAGAACTGCAGCAAACAGCATTCTTATGAATAGCTAACAGACATGAGAACGTCCACCCTTCTTTGAGACACCTGAGCTCACTGGTGAACTCTGCTTCCAAGTTCTCCTGCAAAGCACACCACAAGCTCAGTCCATGTTCGCAGCCCATCAGCTTCAGTTCACGTCCCCACACTTCCAGATCAGTAACAGAGGAGACCACACACCACACAGCATCCACAGCAGTTGACAGAGGGGAGGGAAGTACAAGTAGTTCACTTAACACATTCGACTGACTAATGTGGGTTTCCTAAGAACAAAACTCAAAGTCTTCCAACAGATGTGGATGTCCTTTGATGCAAAAACATTCGTACGTTATTTGCTATCATTGCTCTCTGCACACTCTCTCACCAAAGCCACAGGATTGAGTGACACATCTCTCCAAGTTAAAAAATATCCATTTTCCACCACCAAGTCTCTGCACGCTCTCTCCTTTTCTCGCTCATACTAGCCTTTCATGCCTCGGCACCACCATCAATCCCACACAAGGTTTCAAAAGTTCAAACAGCCTTCTGGTTCCATAGCACAGCCTTGCGTTCACAGCGTTGATACGACTCCATGAAATAAAGAGTAGCGGATAAAAATGGAACACCCACCGTCAAAGACGCAGCCTGTGCAGCGTGATGACGAATTCTTGGATGAGAAAGCATGTAGACAGAAGTATTCCTATGGCAGAATATTTACAGCACTACTTTCAATGAAGTGCTTCTTCCATAAACATTTGAAATGAGATGAACTGCAGAGATTAAATGAAGGCTTCATATTGTACTTTCGTATATGAAGGAAGACAAGTGTTAAAAACAAAACCAACAGAACCAAACACCATGACATCATGATCTCCCAAATGGAGATTTTCCTAAGGAAAAAATTCATAGGGTGGGATTCAAATTAAAGTAAGGAGAAAAGAACGTGGCTCCAACCAACGGCTCTAACCAATGGCTCTACTCTGAACATGCAAAGAATTCATTAACAATTCCAATGGTAGAATATTACAGAGAAACCTTCTGAGATCAACTGTAGTGTTGGTTTACCAATTAGGCAAACAGCAGTTCACTTTCACCCACTCAGTATTTTAACCCTTTATATAACAAAACTTATAAAATTCATTTAGCTTTTCCCTCTTTTTTAAAAAGAAAAATGTCAAAAATACTGCTGAATATACTCCACACTGAACAAACCAATCTGAAAATTTTAGTACATATGTATTTTACAATATACTTACCATGAGTTTAGAAAAATTTGAATCCCACCATTCTAAATCTACCTAAACTAACGACCAACCTACACCACCCCCACCACCTACATTCCCCAGCCAGAGGATTTAGAATCCATGCTTGAGCCAAAGCCTCCATTAAAACCACTGCCCGACCCTGCATTTGATGCTGACCCCCAGCCAAGGGGGGCACCAGAATTGGAGCCACTATAGGAGTTATTTCCAGAACCGAAAGCCTGGTTTGGCTCTCTCTGCATGCCGCCCTGGCTCTGGCTGTTCCCGGACGGGCCCGACTGGCCCTGCTGGCTGGCCAGCATGCCCATCATACCCCAACTGCTCTGCAACGCTGCCTGAGCCGCAGCCATCATTGCTGGGTTGATGCTAAAAGCACCAAAGTTCATCCCTCCACCCATATTGCCACCCTGGTTATTTCCCAAGCCAGCTCCACCCCCTCTACTGTTACCAAACCCACCCTGATTCCCAAAGCCACCTGGATTACCACCAAATCTTCCACTTCTTTCTAACTGTCTATTGCTATTATGCTTAGGTTCAGCATTGGATATATGCACGCTGATTCCTTTAATGATCAAATCCTCTCCACAAAGAGACTGGGCAACCTATAAGAAACAAGAATGCAAACGATGACTAGCCCGCGGACTCAGCAATAAAACCCAAACCTCAGTGTAACCAACTAAGAAGGAAAAATAGGCAACGAATGCTAACTTCACTTAAACCCAATCAGCAGCCTTTAGCCACAGTGTTAACAACAGTGCCTGTAACTTACAAGATATGTACAGCCTGAAAGTCCACACAGTTAAAAATACCCCAAGAGCATCCTTCGCCTATCGACACCTACTCTATCCTGTGAAGGGAGGGTGGCAATCAGCTAGAACAAATCACCTATCATTCTTAGTGCTGGAGACAGCTCAGCACCTGGGGTACCATGCTGGGCACATACAGTAGCACTAAACCAGATACACTCCCAGCCCTGGAACAAATTAACAAGAAAAATACCTTATCATCTGCAAAGGTAACAAAGGCAAAAGCTCTGAATGGTTTTGGGATGAAGACGTCTACCACCTCTCCATACTGACAAAAGAACTGCTGAAGCTCTTCAGCAGTCATGTCCTCTGTACAGCGTCCAACAAACACCTTTCTGCTTCTCAAAGGCTCATCTGGGCTTTGCTGGTCAAAGAAGGGAACAGGAGAAATAGTAAACACAACTGCGCATACTTTAAGTCCCTTCCCACCCTGGGTGTTCGATTCTAAAGACAAGGTCTTACTGGGTATCACTGCCTGGCCTGTGCCCGCCCCCTGGTGATGAGTTTAAAGGTGTATACTGACAAGACTGGTTTCTAGGAATTAAAAAAAAAATGTGTTTTGCCTTCATGCACCTATCTGCACCAGTGCATGCCTGATGCCTTAAGATCAGAAGAGATAGTCACGTCACTCAGAACTGTAGTTACTTGTGTGCTGCCATGTAGGTGTTGAAAACGGACTCAATCCTCTCCAAGAGCAACAAATACTATTGCCACCCAGCCACCTCTCCCCAGCCTCATTTCCTCGGGAATTTCAAAGACAGGCTTCCGTGTATCCAAGAATAGCCTTAAACTTGATTGTGAGAACAATCTTGAACCTCTGATCCCTGTTACTATCTCCCATGTTCAAGAATTATAGGAATGTAACAGCATGCCCAGTTTTGTTTTATACATTGAGACCATTGTACATACAGGATAGAGGTTGATGCTATCAGTCACCCCCTACCTTCCCTTTTGAAGCTTTACTTCTCACTGAACCTTGTAATTTGGCTAGACTGGTGGCCAGCAAGCTCCAAGGACTCACCCTCTCCAAGGGTAAGATTACAAAGTATATGCTATCACACCCACTCTAAAAGCCCAACACTTGGAAGATAGATGCAGGGGAACTCTTGAGTTGAGGCCAGTCTGGTTTACATAGTTGAGTTCCAGGACAACCAGGGCTACAGAGAGAACCCTGTCTCAATATAAGTAAAAATGTGTGTTCTAGGATCAAGTGCAGGCCCTCACGCTTGAGGTAAGCACTTTACTAACTGACTGACGAAACCTATCTCCTCAGTCTTATAAAGTTTTATAAAAGTATACGGAGATCCAAAACACAATGTTCCAAGTAAGTCTCATTTGTTTGCTTGGAATAAGTATGGGCTGAGGATGTAGCTAAGTGGTCAAGTGCTTGCTCAGCAAAGCACTGGATACTAAGCACTGGAACATTAAAACCAACATTAAGTAGGGTGGCATCTTTAATCTGAGCACTCAGGAGACACAGGTAGGCAGACCTAAGTTTGAGGCCAGCATGGTCTACAGAATCAACTCCAGGACAGCCAGGGCTATATAGAAACCCTGTCTCAAAAAAACAAAACACCAACAAACAAGCAAACAAACTGCAGAACAAAATACCTTAGAATTAGGAAGTTTACAGTCACACCATCGCCCATCTATCATATGTCGTTGTGACATTACTTTCACTTGGGTTTCATATTCAGTAAATCGAACAAAGCCAAACCCTTTCGAGTGACCAGTTTTAAGATCTTTCTTGACCTAAGAAGAAACAGTTGAAAATTTTCTATCACCACACATATAGCAAATCAGAGTTGTCTCTCAAAACAAACAAACAAAAAACAAAAACCCCACACAAACAACTGAATGGCTCAACTCAATGTAGCAACTTAGGAAGTACACTTAATCAAGTTAGTTCAAGGTAAAACCAACAGATCGTTAACAGTAGAGAATGACTCACTTGCATAATACAAAACATTGCACAACAGTGTTTTAAAATGAGCACAAATTTGGTTACAATTTAACATAGGGAAAGAAAAATCTTCCATTTACATCTAACACATCTACTGCCTTTTAAAGCAGTGGTTCTCGATGTCCCTGCTGTGGTGACCTCCAACCATAAGATTATTTTCATTGTCACTTTATAACTAATTGACAGTCATGAAATGTAAACATCTGATATTCAACCCCGTCAAAGTTATTTGAAACCCACTGCTTTAACCCTCCACAGAGCATACTTGACAATACATAGTATACACACAAAACCAAATCTAATTTCCAACACCCCTACCTATCAACACTGCACAACAAACATTAAAAATGGCCCAACATTGCCGGGCAGTGGTGGCGCACGCCTTTAATCCCAGCACTCCGGAGGCAGAGGCAGGCGGATCTCTGAGTTCGAGGCCAGCCTGGTCTACAGAAGGAGTTCCAGGACAGCCAGGGCCACACAGAGAAACCCTGTCTCGAAAAACAAAACAAAACAAGAGCACCAGCTGCTCTTCCAAAGGTCGTGAGCTCAAATCCCAGCTACCACATGACTGATGGCTCACAACCATCCATAATGAAATCTGATGCCCTCTTCTGGGGTGTCTGAAGACAGCGACAGCAAATGAGTGGGGCTGGAGCGAGAAGAAAAAGGTGTCAAGGTCAGCTACAGCGTGTTTACTTACTTATAAAAGCCCAAACACATGGGGCTAGAGAGATGGCTCAGGGATTAAGAGGACTCACATTCAATTTCCAGCACCCACATGGCAGCTCACAACTGTCTGTAACTCCGCACCCTCACCCTCACCCAGTAATATATGCAAGCAAAACACCAATGCACATTTTTTTAAAAATGGCTCAATAGAGCCAGGCAGTGGCGGTGCATGCATGCCTTTAATTCCAACTCTAAGGAGGCAGAGACTGTT
This sequence comes from Rhynchomys soricoides, assembly GCA_019843965.1. Taxonomy (NCBI): domain Eukaryota; kingdom Metazoa; phylum Chordata; class Mammalia; order Rodentia; family Muridae; genus Rhynchomys; species Rhynchomys soricoides. The sequence goes on along the minus strand of JADRCH010000224.1, from coordinate 1,640,765 downwards.
CTTGATCAGCCAGGGTCACAAAGAAAAACAAAACAATCCTGTCTAGAAAAACAAAACAAAAAGATGGCAGGCAAGTAACACCAGTGTTCATTCCTAGGGAAAGAACAGTTGTTTATAAGGGTGAGAGAGACAGCTCAGTGATTAGAATGTTTTTGGTTTCCAGTACCCACACGGTGGTAATAGTAAGTCAGTTATGAGACTTGAAGCTCTCTTGATCTCCAGGGACACATGTGCTACACAAGACAATCAAGCAAAACATTTGTACAAATAGAACAAAAACCTGTAGAGCAGAATAGTTTACCTGAACCATAAGAACCTCTCCAAAAGTACTGAAATAGTCTTTAAGATCCTGTTCTGTTGTTTTCCAGGGGAGACCCAGCACTATGAGATCAGACGTTTTCTGGACTGCTCTTTTCACTTTCACTGCAGAGGAAGCATCGGTCTCATCCATTTTCCTTTTGTTATCTAAACAAAGCAAAGCACAAACACAAAGTTTGATTAGCACTTCTTTAAAATGTTCTACTACTGTGTGGCATTTGACTTTAATACCATTGCTCAGGAGGCAGAGGCAGGTGGATCAGCCATCTATAGAATGAATTGCAGGACAGCCAAAGCAACACAAAGAAACCCTGTCTTAACAACAAAAATACTGTAGAACAAAACAACAACAAAAAATGCCAGGAGGTAATGAGGCAAGCCTGACTTACAAAGTTCGAGAACAGAGAAATGTCTCAAAATGACAAAAATAAAACCAAATCCATGGACACACACACTATCTTATCCAAGAAATTAAAAGTAAAACAAGACCAGAACTATGAATAGTGAAGACATTGAAAACCTTGCTAAGTCTTGTAAGGATGAGTGTAGCTTAAGTGGCTGGAGCGATTTTCTGGTACAAATCGGACGTATCCCAGACTCTAGTTTTGTATCTTTTTGAAAACTGCTTTTGTGTACACAGTGGAGTGTGTTGAGTGTAGAGGAGGACATTTGTTAAACGGGTTCTCGCCTTCTGTCCTGTTAGGCAGGGTCTGTTTTATTATTCCTGGTACTGCGAACAGCACTGTGGCTGCCTTTTATGTGGGTTCCAGAGATAGATAAGGTTGTCAGGTTTGCTCTGCAAGTGTTTTTACTGCATCAGGTTTTGAAATTATGCAAGACTGTTATCAACTGCATGTTCTCTTTCTCAAAAGCTTTATCAAAATAAGAATGATTCTACCTCATTTAATTTTGTGGTATTAAAATATATCTGACTAATCTAGGGGATCACAACCCTTTTCTGATGCACATGTGTAGTGTATAAATGCCCATATAAACTTTTAAATTAGAAAACAACTTTTATTTCTACATGCAAACTGTTTTCTGTTATCCATATTTTCGGCAATAGAAATTTTGTAGCAAAAAGAACAAAGTGAGATCACAGGCCTAGACCTCAGGTTACTTTAAAGAATTAAGTGACATCTGCTTTTCTATTGAGATGGGGGTCTCATGTCGCCAGTGAATACCCTCCCTTCCCCTCCCCCGATTATCACAGGTGTATGCCACTTCAATGAACTACATGCCAGGGAAGCACTGTAGAAGTTGAATTTTTCTTCCTGGCCCCAGGATCCTGGAATATCTTGAGACCCAAAACATTACAAATACCTTGGCCATAAGCTTTGGCTGTTCCCTGATTGGTTTATAATTTAATAATACCATTTATTCTAAGTTCTGCTGCCATGTGACAGTCACCTCTGCTCATGTTCTATGTGCAGGTCTCCTTCCTGTCTGTGGGCCCCAGCCCTCTCACGCCTTCTCTATCCTCCAATCCTTTCCCCTATTGGATGTCCCACCTTCTACTTCCTGCCTCAGCTACATTACAGGCCAATCAGCTTTAATTGCCAGGGATTTTCTCTACAAAGCAACCCACTACAGAGCTCTAACCTTCAGCCTGTTCATTCTGGTATGTCCCAACCAACATCAGTGTCCTTTTAATTCTGAGCTACACAGCCAATGACTTAAGAACTTGCACAGTGCAAAACCCAAGTTTTTCCCTGCCTAAACAAGATCCTATCTTTACATACTCCTGAATTTCTCAGAAACACATTAGTCTTTGCATGTTGACCAAACTTGGTGGTCTGCTCTTGGTTTTTAGCTATATAAAAATCAGGTTGGCCTCAAACTCAGGACACTTCTGTCTTGGCCTCCAATGCTGGGATTACAGGCACAGGACGGACTCTGTTACAGTACCATAGCAAAAGTAATATTTCACTATGGTTCACAAGCATTCATCCCTACCCCACCCCCAACACAGGGTGTGTGCACTGCTATAGCCCTGGCTGTCCCCACTCTGAGACCCCCTCACTTGCCTCTGTCCCCTTGAAGGCTGGAATCAAAGTCTTGTTCTCATACTTTCAAGAACATCAGCAGTAAGAAAGAGAAATCTTAAGTAGTTCTATACTAACTCAAGATTTAGGCTAGTTCCGTTGATATTTTTTTGAGGAGAAAAAAAGAGATTAAGAACACTGGAGTTTAGAGCATCTGTTGCTCTTCTGAGGATCAGGGTTTGGGTGTCAGCACCCACCCAGTCACCAGTCACTCACAACCATACAGCTTTAGTTTCAGAAGGTTGGATGCCCTTTTGCATCAGGTGCACACACACACACACACAAAATGTTAATATAATGCATAAAATAAAAATCTTACCAAAAAAAGACTGCAAGGAAAACGGCTAAGCCAAATTTTTTTGCAAAACAATCTTTAAGGCATTTAGTTTTAACCACCTAAAATTGGCAATGACTATGTTCTGACGGCTTAACATTTAAATAGATGCTCCTCAAAAAAAGAAGCCTGATTGTCAATTTTCACTTTAAACTGCTGACCTGCCAGAATAGTTTAAGTTTATGAAAAAGGCAGGGTCCTAAGAGTCATTCTTCAAGGAAGGCCACCCCCTAACCCACCCCCAGCTCAACAATAGACTACTCTCCTAGCAAACAGGAAGCTCTGGCTAGTATAGCCTCACTTAGGATGGCATACAAGTCTAACCATAGCCAGCAATATGGCAAAACCAAAATGATTAACAAACCTTTGGGATAGTTGACAACATATACTAGATTGCCCCAGCCAGCGTCAGGGGCATGCAGAATTCCTTCCACCAGTCGGACGCCTCTCATACACTGAGACACTGGATTCCTATAGCGAAGGCCACAGGCCCCTGGAAACTGGGCTGTCACTGTGGACAGCAACACTGTCCCATCGTCTTCTGATGGTATTTCAATGGGTTCATCGTTTTCATCTTCTGTTACCCGAATATATTCAGACATCTTTGCTTAAATCTCTTAAAGGAAAAAGAATTAAGAAAATCAGAGCAATTATCTTTCTATAATTAGCTACTATCACAGCACTATATCGTTCCTGAAAAGACTCTTGCCACTTAAAATGTTTCCTTTGTCATCCCTGAAAAAAATCGAGGAAAAGGATGTTTTCTAAAATAAAAATGTTATTTTTGCTGAGCTCGGTAACCCACATCTTTAATCTCAGCACTCCTGAGATTGAGGCAGACTTTGAGTTCGAGGCTGGCCTGGTCTACATGCGGAGCCCTGGCAGCCAGGGCTACACAGAGAAAACAGGGGTGGGGTTGGTGGTTTGTGAGAAGCTCCCCCCGCCCCGCCACAGTTCACCTATTTTCTCAGGGCTTACTATAAGCTTCCGGTACTGTTACCATGTGCTCTGTTGGTTACAAAGCCAAACAAAAAAAACCAAGGTGTTAAGGAACTACGTGTCCCAATTTTTTTTTCTTGCAAACACTGTTGTTACCTGGAGGGCATAGATTACATGCTACAGTAAATTGTGACCACTCTGAATTAGTTTATTCTAAAGCCTGAGAACCTAAATCGGGCTTAGCACGTGCTTTACGTGAAAGAAATTAGCAATGCATTGGAACCAGGTAAATCTTAACTATGCTGGTGGAGCACGAAAACTGGCGATCAGAACGGAGATTCAGCAGTTCTGTTCCTCATTTTCGGAAAGGTCTAGCTAAACTTGAGCGTCGAAGGAGCAGCCACAGATACTCCGTGAAGTAGGCCGCCACTTCCCAGAAGGCCATGCGCGATAGACAACGTTGATGCCCCCCCCAACTCGGCCCGGGGTGGGGCCGCGACAGTACAAGTATCATGGCGACAACGGTTATTCTCAAATGCGAGAACCTATAGGGGCAAGCACTGCTGGAGCCCTTGGGCCGCGACAAACTTCCGCCCGCGACTTCACGGCCCAGCAGGCCTGGCGTCCGGCTGCCGCCCGCGCTAGGCCCTAACGACGCGGTGGCGCAAGGCCAACTAGGCCCCGCTCCTTAGCTCCCTCCCCACGGCGCAGATCACCTTAGGCCTCCCTAAAGCAACACCCGAAACATGCAAGCTGCCCTCAGCGAGCAACTCACCCACTAGGTCGCTGCTAGGAAGCACAACGAAGAAACGGCGAGGGGAAGGAATCCGACAACAGCCGAGCTACCCCTCCGTGCCTACAAAATGGCGCTAGGGCCGCCTCCCGCCCTCGCCCGCCTTCGGCCTCTCCCACCTGCTTCCTGTCAGTAGGGGAGCTCTCCGAGAGAAGCCATAGACGTTCTCTCCCCGAAGCGGCTCCGATACCAGCAGGCTCTTCAGCGTTCAGAAAAACATAAGAAAATAGAGGAATGAGAATGGCTGGGTCTGAAAAGCTGAAAAATGGAGAACAGTGTGGCCACTTAGGCTTTTGATTCCCCCTACGTAACGTGACAGATGGCTTCGCCCGACCAACCGCCGGCCCTAGTAGAGGCGCTCGCGCGCGCCGAAAATGCGCGAGACTAGCGTAGGCCGAGAGCCGAGCAGGTGGGGCGGGGCTAGGAGGGAAGGGGCGGAGCCAGGGACCGACTGGGCGCGTAAAGGCTAGGGAGCTCCCTGGGAACCCTGGGTTCCTGATCTCTCTTAAGGCTAATCCTAAGTGTCTTCTGCCTTTGCTCGTTAATTCCCAAGGTGGAAACATTAACTTTGCTCTACAAAAAATGGTCCCTGTCCTTAGTACTACTTTGTGTCAAGTACATTTTGGCATGCACCAGTTCTAGGGAGGAAAAACAAAACCAGAATCTTGTGAATGGCAGGCAAATGTTCTACCATTGACCTTGGGCTTAGCCACCAAATACTGTTTTAGAGACAAGGATCTCAAGGTGACTGTGTAACTCAGCCTGTCCTTTAACTCACCACGGCTCCTTCTCCGCCATCTTCAGGCTCCCAAGTGTTGATGTTGCCCTAGCAGTCTATGTGATAGATAGTCTTGATCCTCCCTCCTCTTTCAATAAGTAAAGAAACTGAGGCACAGAGGTAAGTATCTTGCATGAAATCACCATGAGAAAGAGGTCCCCACTAGATGAGTCCTACAGCAGAAAATACTTGCAAGTTTCAGTATTTCGGCTCCAGTTGACGCGTCCTAGTTTAACTTTGTAAAGGCTGAAGGCTCGCTCTACTACCAAGCCGCAGCTGTAGACTCTAGCCAGGATTGAAACTTCTTGGTGTTAGCATTCTGTCTAAAGTCCACCCCACAGTTACCTGGCAACAGCCAGGCAGGCCTGACCCACCATAAAAAGGGCTGCTTCCCTCCCACCCCACCCCCCTTGCTCTTTTGATCTCCCCTTACCCCTCCCCCTCTCTCCACGTGGTAATGGTCTCTCTCTCTCTCTCTCTCTCTCTCTCTCTCTCTCTCTCTCTCTGTTTCTTTCTCTCTGCCTCTATTACCCTCTTAACTCCCCTCCCCATGCCCTTTTACCTTTTTGTAAACACATCACTAGGTGTATCAGATCCAAAGCTTAGGCGAAAAGGTTTACATAGTTGCTTTATTTACTGAAACCGGGTCTTGCTGTACAGAACAGACTGGCCTTGAGCTTGCAGCGATCCTCCTGCCTCTGCCTCCTTCAGGGGTGGAGCTGGAATTATAGATCACCATCATGCCGAGCTGAGTCTTCCCACTTAAAATTTGTAAATGAATTCATTTCGTCCTCACAGCTACCTTGTAAGAAGATGGCATTGTAAGAACAGAGATGAATATCTGGCCCGAACTCTCGTTATAGCCCAGGCTAGCCAGGAACTACTGCTGGCATGAGTCCTTCGGATTTCTTTTTAAAGATTTATTTATTTGCCGGGCAGTGGTGGCGCACGCCTTTAATCCCAGCACTCGGGAGGCAGAGGCAGGCGGGTTTCTGAGTTCGAGGCCAGCCTGGTCTACAGAGTGAGTTCCAGGACAGCCAGGGCTACACAGAGAAACCCTGTCTCGAAAAAAAAAAAAAGAGATTTATTTATGTATATGAGTGTGCTGTAGCTATCTTCAGATACACCATTACAGATGGTCGTGAGCCACCTTGTGGTTGCTGGGAATTGAACTCAGGACCGCTGAGCCATCTCTCCAGCTCCCAGATTTTTTTTTTTTTTTTTTTTTTTTTTATAAATAGGATCTCTAGTAGTAGTAGTAGTACTACCCAATAGTAGTCTTTGGCTGGCCTGGAACTTACTGTGTAGACTGGGCTGGCCTCAAATCTGCAATGCCTTTCCTATATCTGCCCCTCCTGTGCTGGGCTTATGGATGTGAGTCACCAAAATGGTTTTTCCTTTGTCGTCTTCTTCTCCTTCTTCTCCTTCTCCTCCTCCTTCTCCTTCTCCTTCTTTTTGGTTTTTCAAGACAGGGTTTCTCTGGGTAGCCCTGGCTGTCCTGGAACTCCCTCTGTAGACCAGGCTGGCCTCGAACTCAGAAATCCTCCTGCCTCTGCCTCCCAAGTGCTGGGATCAAAGGCGTGTGCCCCCACTGCCCAACAGGTTGGCCTTCAAATGACAACCTTTCCCTTAGGTAGGCCTCCAGCGTGCCGGGACTGTAGAGATGCACCATCACACCTCCGCTTGAACTCAGAGAGCTCTGTCTACCTCTGCTTCCCACGTGCTGGGATGAAAGGCGTATCTATGCCTCCACATCTGGCTAGATCTTTTTTTTTTTTATTTATTTAATTATAATTTTTCCTTTCTGAGACAGAGTCTCGTGTGGCTCCCGCTGGCCTCCAGCTTGTATAGCCCATGCTGATCTATGCTGTTTCCATCCTAGTGTACTGGAATTGGAAGTGTGAAGCACCACACCTGAGGGATATTATTATTATTATTTATAAGTTTTAAGGTTTTTTTTCATATCTTGTGTGTGTGTTGCCTGCATGTATATCTGTGCACTGTGGCCATGCCTGGTGCTAACGGAGCCTAGGAGAGGGTGTTGGGTCCCCTGGAACTGAGTTACAGATGCTTGTGAACTGCTATGTGGATGCTGGGAATTGAACCCAGGTCCTGTGGAAGAGCAGCCAATGCGCTTAACTACTGAGCCATCTCTCTTTTATTTGCTTTTTTTGAGAACGGGTCTTCATTACTTAGTCTTGGTTAGCCTGGAACATTTGGTAACTCTCATTTATTGGCCTTTGTGACACTTAGGTAACACCTAGACGGTATTATTTGTTTGTTGAGACAGGGTTTTGGCCTTCTGGTTTACTGGCCTCACCTGACAATTGCTGTTACAAGCTTTCTAAAAAGCAGAACCTATGGTGCCTGTGCTGAGCTTAAACTCCTGCCTCACCTTGCAGAATTTCAGCATGGTAGTATGCCTGTACCCAGATAACATTATGTTTAATTTGAGACAAGCACTTGCCAGGTAACCCTGTGTGGCCTGGTACTCTATGTAGCTCAGGCTACCCCTGAACTCATATGCCAGTCCTCTTGCCAGAACTTCTCACATGTTGGGTTGTCAGTGTGCCCAGCTGGCTGCTGCTTCTGAGATCTCAGCTTTGTGGCATGACCCACATCTGGGGATGGTCTTAGTTTCTCAGGATATAAGATTATACGTCCTTGGCAAGAAGACCACTGAGGACATGTGTCTGTGTATCTGTTGATATGCTGACCGTGTCTTAGAGCCATCTCCCACAGTACAGTTGAGATATCTATCTATCTATCTATATCTATCTATCTATTTATCTATATCTATCTATCTATACACACACACACACACACACACACACACACACACACACACACAGTTTCTCTGTATATCCCTGGCTGTCCTGAAACTCGCTCTGTAGAACGTGCTGGTCTCAAACTCAGAGATCTCCCTGCCTCTGCCTCCTGAGTGCTGGGATTAAAGGCGTGTGCCACCACTGCCCGCTACCGATTCCATTATTTATTTGTGTGGTGCCATGTGTCAAGCCCAGGACTAGTCAAGTGCTTTACCACAGCACTATGCCCCAGGCCCAAAACAAATTTTATAACTTTTAAATAATTTAATTTTTTTGTTGTTGTTGTTTTTATTTTATGTGTATGAGTCTCTCGGTACGGCATGGATCCTTAGGTGCCTGAGGATACCAGGAGGTATTAAAGTTTCTGGAGCCAGATTACAGGCGATGATAACTTTCACTTCAGAAACTTCAAAGTCTGGCTTGGTGATACACACCTTTAGTCCCAGATCTGGAAGCTAGCCTGGTCTACGTAGCTAGTTCTAGGCCAGCCAAGGCTACATAGTAGACCTTGTCTCAAAAACACTAAAAATAATGGGATTGGAGAGATGGCCCTACTGTTAAGAGAATTAAGTGTCTACTGTTCTTGCAGCTTCTCCCAGCTGCCTGTGACTCGCAACCCCGTGATCTGAAGCCCTTTTCTGACCACCCAGGACATCTGCACTTACTACACAAACCTCCACTCAAACATACATCTAACAAAAATAACCCCTTTTAAACAAAGCAAAACAAATCCAGACAAAAAGAACACTTGAAGTGACAATCCAATATGTACCAGCAGAGCTGCCACTCATATGCAACTTGTAGGGGGCGTGGAGTTGTTTGTGCTCACGGATAAGCAGTGAGTCTGGAATCTTAAGCGCATCAGAGAAGACTGTGTAACCTGTTACCTGCCCAGAAGGCTGGGAATGGACATGCTTTCTAGCCTGGTAATCTTTGCACTACCTGTGAGACCATGTCAGACCTTTCCCCCAGACCCCTGAGAGCTTGTTTCTCTCAGTTTATCTATAAAACCTATTTTGCAGAAGGTGTCACATGTACTTTTCAAAGAGCTTTGATGTATCACATCTGATCTTTATTTAGCTTAATTTTGTTCCTCAAAGGGATTTGTGTAAGCTTTGTCCGGTACACGAGACTGAGTTCATTGTCATGAGAAATGTCACAAGTTTTCACCAAATTGTGGTGTGTTTAACTATCCCTAAAATAAACCACTCAGGGTCAGACTTTCTAAGTTTGAACCAATAACTGTCTACTGAGCCCTGTTGAACCAAACTGCCTTCCTATCTCTAACTGATCGTCTCTTTTAGCTGTGGAGGCTGCAGAGAACTCTGTAGTAACTGGCTACTATTTTGTAATGTCTGCTTATCTGCTTAGAAATGTGTATAGTCAGCTTGTGCTCATTCTCTTTCCCCCAACCCAGGCCACTTGAAAGTAAGCTGTCACTATTGCAACCATTTAGCCTGCTTTCCCTGAGGAAGGACATTCTCCTCAGGACATCAGTAACGGTATGCTGGAGATGGGCTTGGTAGTACAGGCTGTAATCACAGCATCTGGGAAGGCGGAGGCAGTGAACTAGAGAAGGTAGGAAAGATCAATTATTAGTTACCATTTTACTGATGTAGAGGTACACTTAAAGCACCTGGAACAGAATGACCTGGAGAAATAGCTGAAACAATAAGACGTTGCCCTTAGCAACCTGACCGCAAATTGTCAACTTTCAGTCAGTCAACTGTAGCACCTGCCTTTGAAAACCAAAAGCTCCTAAGCTAATGGCAAGTGTGTTTCTGTTTTGCTGGCTTGTCCCCCCACCTTGTGGTTTTAGAGTATAAAATGAGGCCTTTGGGGAGTTATCCAGCCACAGAGCACTGGTAACACGGCAGCTCTTGCTTTTCTCCTCCTCCTCCTCCTCCTCCTCTGGTTTTTCATTTTGTCTGTTTCTTTTATTTCTTTTTCTTTCTTTCTTTCTTTTTTGTTTGTTTGTTTTTCGAGACAGGGTTTCTCTGTGCAGACCTGGCTGTCCTGGAACTCACTCTGTAGACCAGGCTGGCCTCGAACTCAGATATCTGCCTGCCTCTGCTTCCCAAGTGTTTCCTTTATTTCTAAATTTATTTTCTCATTTATTGATCCAACCCTCTTCTTCTCCCCCCTATTGTTTGTTTGTTTGTTTGTCGAAGTTATTTTTGTAGGGTCTGGAGAGATGGCTTAGTGGAAAAGCACCTGCTGCTCTTCTAGAAAACAGAAGTTTGGTTCCCAGCACCCACATAAAGATGGTGGCTCATAGCCAACTGCAACTCCAGCTCCAGGCAATCTGACGTTATACATATATAAAAATAAATCTAAAAAAAAAAAAAAAAATCTGGGCCAGACAGTGGTGGTGCATGCACACCTTTAATCCCAGCACTTGAGAGGCAGAGGCAGGTGGAGCTTTGAGTTCGAGGACAGCCTGGTCTACAGAGTGAGTTCCAGGACAGCCAGGGCTACACAGAGAAACCCTGTCTCGAAAAACCAAAAGGAAAAACAAATAATTCATATATATATATATATATATATATATATATATATATATAAAACATTTTTGCAAGAAAAGCAATCCATGCGAACACCAATGTCAAAATCCAGAATCAAACTAAGCTGGCCTCAATTTGCAGCGATTCCCCTGCCTCAGCCTCCCAGGCATTGGCATTATAGGCATATGTACCATCCCCCTCTTCAAAATGATATTGTATATACATATAACCTATGCAAATGCTCCCATATCCTTTAAATCGTCTCTGCATTCCTTACAATACCTAATAAAATGTAAATGCTATGTAAATACTTGTTGTATTGAGTTATTTAGGGAATGATGGCACGGAAAATTTATGTACATATTTAATGCTTGATTTTTCCCCCTACTTTTAAAAAACAGATTTATTTACTCCCTTGTGTGTGCAGGTCTAAGTGTGAGTGAGCGTGTGTGTGTGGGGGGGGGCATGTATGTGCGCACAAAACCAGAAGACTATGTCACACACCTTCCTCACTCTGTATCTGGCCTCCCCGAATCTGGGACTTAGGTTCTGGGCTAGAAGCCAGAAAGCCTTAGCCTTCCGTTTCTGCCTCTCTCAGAGCTGGGGTTACAGGCATGCGCTGTAAGGCTCCCTCTGCTATGTGGGTGTTGGGTTCCATACTGCTTCCCCACATTACACAGCTTTTAACTACTGAGCATTAAATGCTTTTAACTACTGAGCCATTTCTTTTCTTTTTTTCTTTTTTGAGACAAAGTCTTGTCACTTTAGCCCAGGCTGGCCTTCCACTCGGATGTCAAACACACAGCAACCTTCCTGCATGGTTTCTGTAGTGCTGAAATTACAGGTCTAAATAGTTTCAAACCCAGTTGTTGTTGTTGTTGTTGAGATGGGTCTGATGTAGCCTGGAGCAGCCCTAAGCTCCTTAGCTGAAGGTGATCTTGAACTTCTGTCTTCCCTCCACCTCCCAAGTGCTGGGAGTACAGGTATGGGCTGCCATGCCTGACTCTAACACACACACACACACACACACACACACACACACACGTATATGCTTGTTGAGACAGGGTTTCTTTGTGTAGCTTTGGCTGTCCTGGAACTAGCTCTGTAGACAAGGCTGACCTTGAACTCACAGAGATCTGCCAGTCTTTGCCTCCTGAGGACTGGGATTAAAGGCATGCACTACAGTGCCCAATTCTAGTATATATCTTTAAAAGAGCTGAAGGAGAGGCATTCATTTGTTCCCAACTCAGGGAAATGACAAACGTTTAAAGAGACAGAAATGCTAACTAGCTGATTTTATGATTGCATAATGTGTACATGTGTCAAATTGTTACACTGTTCCCCATAACTCTCTGCAATTATTATGTGTCAGGTTAGAAATTGGGGACCAGCCGGGCAGTGGTGGCGCAGGCTTTTAATCCCAGCACTCGGGAGGCAGAGGCAGGAGGATTTCTGAGTTCGAGGCCAGCCTGGTCTACAGCGTGAGTTCCAGGACAGCCAGGGCTACAGAGAAACCCTGTCTTGAAAAAAAAAAAAAAAAAAAAACCAGAAAGAAAGAAATTGGGGACTGAAGATGCAGCTAAGGGGTTACAGCTTAGGACTATCTGAGGCCCTGTGTTTGGTTCTTAGTATCATAAATAAAGCTTTCAAGTTTTATTCATTTTTTAATTTTAATTTGCATTGGTGTTTTGCCTGTATGTATGTATGTATGTATGTCAAGTCACTTGGAGCTGGATTACAGACATCATGAGCCACCACATAGGTGACTGGAATTGAACCCAGGTCCTCTGGAAGAGTAGTCAGTGTTCTTAGCCGATGGGCCAGCTCTCCAGCCCCAGGTTTTTATTATTATTTTAAATTATGTGTATGTCTGAATGTGGGTATGTGTTCACAGAGATTAGTTAGAGGTTGCCTGATGTGGGTGCTGGGAAGTGAAATCAGGTCCTCTAGAAGAGAAGTGCTCCTAACCACGGAGCCATCTCTCCAACCCCACAGAAAAGAGTTTTATCAGAACACAGCAGGCTCACTCATTTGTCTATCCTCTGTTTGTTACATTTAACGTTCATAGTATCACCTTCAAAACCCAAGTGTTTACTGGGTGTTCTTTACAGCGAAGTTTACCAACCTGCAGTCCAGTACTTCTAACTGCTCACAGCAGTCAGTAGATGACCGCCCTGGGTCACATGTATTCTCTGCTAGTCCCTAAAGATCCAAGACTGCCACGGAGGAGCAAAGCTCCCTGGCCATCTGGGAGCTACAAGGCTGTGTTCACAGAACCCTTCTTTGGCACTGGTACCATCTTAGCAATTAACGTCAAGAGTTGCTTACTACCATCCCCATGTTCCAGATAAGAAACCAAAACACACTCTGTGGTCCTTCCCCAGCCAGAGGCACTGAGTGCTTGAGGCTGCTGCTTCCCCCCCCCCCCCCCCCCCCGTCTACACAGCTCCCCAACACTCCTCCTAGCTCGTTTCCACCTCCCTAATTTTTGCCATTCTGATGAATGTAAAATGCTCTCTCATAATGTCACTTTGATTTGCATCTCTCTGAAATCTACAGAGGCGGAGTATTTCCAGAATCTGGGTCCTTAACTGTTAATTTGCTTCTTGAAATCAAACTAGTATATATTTTCTAAACAAGGTGGAAAAAAGGGTTTTTTCTTTCAATCTTTCTTTTTTGTTTTGTTTTTTAGACAGGGCTTCTCTGTGTAGCCCTGGCTGTCCTGGAACTGACTCTGTAGACCAGGCTGGCCTCAAATTCAGAGATCCACTTGCCTCTGCCTCTGGAGTGCTGGGATTAAAGCATGAGCCAGCCACCACAGCTGGGCTTAAAAAGAAAGAAAGAAAAAAAAAAATTTGTTTTGTTTTTGAGACAGGGTTTCTCTGTGTAGCCTTGGCTGTCCTGGAATTCACTCTGTAGACCAAGCTGGCCTCGAACTCAGAAATCCACCTGCCTCTGCCTCCCAAGTGCTGGAATTAAAGGCGTGCGCCACCACTGCCCATTCACATAAAAAAGCTGTATACATCTCTGTAACCCTGCACTCCTATAGTGAAATGGGAGGCAGAGACAGGCCCATCACCTGGACGCTCAGGAGCTAGAGTACTCTGCCTCAACAAGGTGGAAGTAAGAACTGACTTTTGAAATTGCCTTTTGATCTACACATCCATGCACACAGAGGAAGGGAGAGACACAGGGAGGTGGTGGTGGTGGCACACACTTTTAATCTCAGCACTCAGAGGCATAAATACAATAAAATCTGAAGATGACTAGGCATGGTAGTTGAAGTCTGTGATCCCAGTTCTTGGGAGCCTGAGGAAGGAACACTAGCTACTATATTACTTGGCCCTATTGTGTGTATTTTACCACATCTACTGAAATAATTAAAAATATAAATGTCCCTCTGCCCAAAATAACTCAATTGATAGCAGGAGCGAATTATTAAATCCATGGTGTCATAATATTAGCACTTCTTGGGGGAGGCTTGACGGTCACCATGGGTCACTGCCTTACCCGCAGAGCCATGACAAAGAACTGGGGCTGTAGCTCAGTGCAGAACCCTTTGCCTCCTGTGCAGGACACCCCGGGTTTTATCCCCAGTATCAGAAAAAAACAGACAAAACCAGTGCTGACTGTAAAAGCTGGCGGAGATTCTTTAACAATCACCTTGGATCATGAAAACACATAGATTAGGACAGGTAAGATGGTTTTATCAGGTAAGGATGCCTGCAGCCAAGTCTGACAGCCAGAGTTCAATCCCCGGACTCACATGGTGGGAGAGAACCCACACCACAAGTTCTTCTCTGATTGCCACATATGTGCAGTGGCATGTACACACACACACACACACACACAAACACACACACACTAAATAAATGGAAAAATGAAAGGAATTACCAGGGACTTCTCTTGGGGGCAAAATAATATAGTGGCTTGTTCATAATATTGCTCATATTGTTCATAATGGAATCAAATGCTAACTTTCAATTAGATGTAAGTGAAGGTAAGAATGTATATTTCCCCATTCAAGATCAAGAACTCCTGAACTTATACAGATATGTGCCTTTGAGGGTGGGCTCCAGATTAGATGGCTCCATGTCAATGGCTCAGAACCCTGTCTAACTCAGAGAAACTTCTGGATGAATGGCAGCTCTCAAAACAAAAACTGGCTCAGGATGGATATGTGGCTCAGTTGCTAGAGTGCTTGCCTAGCGTTACGACGAGTTTAATCCCCAGAATTGACAATAGGGTGAAAAATATTACATTTCCACATCACGAGTCCGAACATCCATTTCCTAGTTCCCAGGCTGGTGGTGTGGAGTATCCACCAAGAAGACTGCTCGGATATGGGTGTAAGCCAATAGAAAGTCTTTATTAGCCAGCCGGTGACAACATAGGGCAAGCTTTGCAGCACAAGAGCCATGGTCTGGGTTGACATAGTTCAGTTAACAAGAACAGTTAGCCAGGAGCGAAAAGGCAAGGTTAGAACATTTTGAGACTTTCCCAGAACGATGTGGACTTTGATGGATTAGGCCTTTGTTTGGTGGTGCTGTCTAAGTGCTGAGTGTTAAGGCTGAATGGCACTTCCATCATGGCATCAGTTATGCTAAGGTCTGGGACCCTTTTACACTGAGATGCAATGAGATACTTTGTATATTTTGTAACTAACTAACCAGGTAGGCATTTGGCAAGCCTAGTGGCAACACTGCTGTTTTTCACAGAGATGGGTGAACTTGAGAATGCCCAGAAGTGCAGCAACTGGAGTTAATATTTTCTTATTAATCTCTGGCCCTGCAAGTATTGAAGGAGACCCATGAGTGTACGGGCGGTTGTGCTCTTGGAAAACCAGCTTTGTGGGTAGTAGAGCCCATAGTTTAGATGCAATTTCTCATTTGCAAGAGAAGAGATTGTTCATAAATAAAACCGTGGTGAAATCCACGCGGGAGCTGTGACTTAGCCAGTTCTTAACTGTTATTGAGGAGAAGCAATTTTGAAAATGTGATATTTCCCAAATGGAAGAATGAAATTCAAGCTCATATGTGAAAGATCCCAATGAAACTGCCTTCTCGAAGAATATTCCAGAAGTGTGTGAGTGTGTGTGTGTGTGTGTGTGTGTGTGTGTGTGTAAAGATGTGTGCCTTTAATGTCAGCACTTGGTAGGTAGAGGCAGGCAGATCTCTGAGTTGAGGCTAACCTGGTCTAGAGGGTGAGTCTAGAGTGTGATTCCAGGACAACCAGGGCTACACAGGGAAACCCTGTCTTGAAACACAACACAATACAACAGAACAACAACAACAAAAGACATGTGTTAAGGCATGTGGCTTTTTCCATAGGGGTTTGTGTGTGGGTGTAGGAGGAATGAGGTTTGTGTTGTCAGAAAGGGAAGACCTTGGCGTTCCTATGTGAGGCCATTTGAAGTGAGCAAGTGCTTCAAGGGTCTCCATGAAGGGTTACCCAGCTGCATGTCCCAATTTGGGTGCTTCTGTTTGGTGCAGCAAGAACCTTCCTTCTGCGTGTGAACAGGGCCTACATGGCACATTTTCAAGAATTACACTGAGTTCAAGGTTCCATCCATGTTTCCTCAGGTGGCTCAGAATAAACCTGGGATTAAAGAGTAAATTGTCAGCGGAGAATCGAGCTCGGGGAATGCTCTAAAAGAAAGGTGCTAAACAAACACTAACAAAGAAAGAAGATTCTAGAAGGTGGATCCAAAAGTTCACCTCGTACCCAGCTCTGTGTGTTTTGAAAAAAATTTTGTAACAAAATGAGGGAAAAGACCGGTAAAATGGCTCAATGTACAAAAGCACTTGCTACCAACCCTGATGACTCTTAAATCGCTGAGACACACATGGCAGAAAGAACTGACTCCTGAAAGAACACCGTGACCTACAGATGTGCATGCGGGCGCGTGCGCACGCACACACGCAGGCCCTCACAAATGTACATGGACACTAAATAGATGCAGTTATGTTTGTATGTATCTTGTTTTGTTTTGAAGACAGGGTTTCTGTGTAGTCCTACTTTGGTTCCTGCCTCCAGGTTCCTGCGCATTCCTGCTCTGTGTTCCTTCAGTGAAGGGCTCTAACGGTAAGATGTAATAGACCCTTTTCCTCCCAAGTTGCTTTCTGGTCCTGGTGTTTGCTATAGCAACAAACAACAGCACCCCACCACCACCTTTTTGAGGCTTAAAAGGAAGAAAGCAATTAATGTCACCCCAGGGGGCACAAAGCAGTGGAGAGGTGTTGACACACATCTGTGTATTCTGGCACCTGGCTGGCACCTGAGTGACTCTTGGCAACCAAGGGAAGGGGACAGGCTGGCCCTTTACTTCTGAGCTGGAAGTGCCACCAGATAAGAGAGAGCCACCCAGTTGAGGATGTGGGGGTCTGTGGCAGTGGTCTGGTAAGTGGCCTTATCCAGGCCTTCCAAGAGGGTCTTATTTGGTCTTCATGGGAGCTGAGAGACCAGGGGAGCCCTGAGCTTCCCTTATGCCCTTTGGAACAAACCAAGTATTTCCTTTTAGATTCCAGAAGCTTCGTCTCTAGAGAGAAGGAGGCAGTGGGTGAAGCCTGGTCAGATCTGTAGCTGCTTGGTCAACAGGGATGAAAAGAAGGCACCGGGGGAGATCTGGCCAGAGTCACTCTCATTTGTCCAGGCTCCACAGCATCCCTTGCCATGCCTAGCACTTGTCTAACATGCACAAGACCAGGGCTTCGCCTCCACTAGAAAACAGAACAAACCCACTCAGGGCAGGAGTGGGGTCACTGAGGCCAGCCTGAAGGTCATTAACAGCTGGCAGTTGGTTCTGGCTTTCTTACTGCAGGCCTTCTGTGCGCTCTGGGACGTTTGCAGATCTGTGGACAATGAGAGTGATGGAGAAGCTGGGTGGGGTGGGCGAGCAGGAGGAGGTCTGGGACCCGTGCCAGGAACCACCCACTTCTCCCAAGTGCTCAGTGTGGGGCTCAGCTTCAGGACATGAAGGGAAGGGTCAGGTCTATCCCCAGGCTGGGCAGGGAAAGTTCAGGAGCTGTAAAAACCAAGCTGGAATCTCAGTCCTAGTGGGAGCTGGAGGAGGAGGAGGAGATTGGAGGGACATCCGGAGGAGACTGAAGGGGGTGCATGCTGCCCCGGCTCTAGCAAGCTGGTGTAATGCACTTTCTTAAATAACAGCACGGGTGGAGAGAGGATGGTACAACAGCAGCCACAGTGTCTCCTTTCCCAGGTCTCTTCTTGGCCTCTAGCAGCAGATTCACCTGCCCTTGGGGAATCTTTAACTTCAACTGCAGCAAATGTAAGCTGCTTTGCAAAGTAATCATTATGACGACAGTGCTGCCCCCTGCTGGGAGTCAGGGGAGCCGTCAGCTAGGTTCGCACCTTGCAAGAGGCAGCAGAACCTGGGGCAGGGATGATGTCACCCGGTTGTTTCTAGAAAGAGGGTCCCACTCGCGCTTGCTTGTAGTTTGAGATAGGGTCTCAGTATGTAGCTCAGGTTGGCCTCAAGCTCCAGATACCCTTGCCCCTGTTTCCAGACTGCTGAGATTGCAGGTCTGTTCTGCCATGCCTGGCTTTATTCTGCGCTCTGTATGCAGTGGGTAGGTGAAGAGTAGGCAGTTGAATCTGGCGAGCTGCAGGCCCGGCTCTGATTACAGGCTAGGGAAAGTGTCTAGGCCAGCGGTCCTCAACCTGTGGTTGGGGATTGAAGGACCCTTTCACAGAAGTTGCCTAAGACCATCAGAAATTTACAATTCATAACAGTACCAAAATTACAATTCTGAAGTATCAACGAAAATATTTTTATGGTGGGGGTTACCACAACGTGAGGAACTGTGTCAAAGGACTGAAGTATTAGGAATGTTGAGACCCACTGGTCTAGGTTTTGGTTTTTTTTCCAACTTATTCTGGAGGACTGCGGGGCCTTGGCAGTTGATCTGATTGACGTCTTAACCTTGGCTCTCAACTCATTTGATATCCAAGAACTGGAAGTCCCAGTGATAGCAGCCTTAGATGGAAACCTAGTGTCCTTTCTTATCTTGTATAAATACTTATTAAATACCTTATTTGGTTTTCATGTTTATGAGTGTTTTGCCTGCATGTCTGTAAAAGTACCAAGTGAATGCAGCACCCACCGGCCAACAGAATTCCTGGAACTGGCACCATGTGGGGGGCTGGGAACTGAACCCTGGTCCTCTGCAAGGGCAGCACGTTCTCGTAACCACTGAGCCAGCGCTTCAGTCCCTTGGTTTTGCTTTTGAGACAGAGTTTTTTCATATAGTCCTGAGTGGTCTAAAGCTCAGATTCTTCCTGCCTTAACCTCTGAAGTGCTGGGATTAGAAGTATCCGCAGCTATACTTGAATGGATTACTTAAGATAGAACCTCAAGCATTTGCATATACCTATGTGTATATTTCCTATTTATGTGTACAAATAGGAATTTATAAATGGTTTCCACTGGGGATCAAACCTGCAGCTTTGTATAGACCATGTAGCCACACGCTGTACCACATCTGAAACCCTCCACTTAAAAAAAAAAAAAAAAAAAGGATTAAGTCTCTGCCTGGGAATGTAAAGTAGACGTGTGCCGGCCTCCAGTGTGCGAGGTCCTATGATTTATCATCCAACACTGAAAGAACTAAATTGAAGTATGAACACATTTCAGAGATTTTTATTAAATGTTGTCTTGAGTTCAAAAGAGAAGTCCCCAGAGCCGATACATACACAGGCCACGCAGAAAGCTGAAATGCATTCCCTTAATGGATGGAAAACTAAACCACAGCCACAGGTCAGCAACAAGCCGCACTCTACCTGGGTACGACTTGCTTTTTTAAAAAGGATATTTTCTCACGTAGCCCTGGTCCTTAAACTTGTCATGTAGAGGAGAATGATTTTTAGTTTCTGATCCTGTAGCCACCACCTCCCAAGAGCTGGGGTTATGGCATGCATGAGCATGCTTGGTGTTCCAGGGTACGGGGGATCAAGGACAGGTGTCTATGCATACTATTTAAGATTTCTACCAACTGAGCTATAACCCCAACCCCTGATTCACATTTTTCTGCATAAGAATAATTTTCATGGTACTCAGAGTTCTGAAGCTTCCAGTATTAGCTCACAGATAATGAAAGAGGCACAGACACCACCCCTAGTGCACCAGAGAACATCCTGGGATTTTGTTTTGTTTCTTTTTGTTTTTTGTTTGTTTGTTTTGTTTTGTTTTTGTCTTTGTTTTTCCTTCAAAGAAATTTAGTAACTTTGTGGATCCATTCAGGAGCCTTTCAAAAGTTCCTTTACACTCTAAAGCAAACACCCATGGCCACTACCGGGGCCCCAGCCCACCTCAGTGGTTTCTGCTTTCCTTGCCAGAGGAGGAGCGGCTATCGGCACCTCCAAATGCAATGACTATGTCTATTTTTGACCTGTCTATAAATACAGTCACAGAAAAGATGCCCCATCGTGCCTGGCTTCTTTCACTCAGCAAAACGTCCATCAGGTGGTACACTGCCGTTTTTACTCCTCTCCACCACCTCCTTCGGTGAACAGATCCCAGTGTGGCCAGCCATGGCCGTGCTGATGGGCATTTGGGTGGTCTCCAGACTGAGGAAACAGCCCTGCTCTGTGGACAGCCTCATGCATACCTTCTTTTGGGCATTGTGCCCGAGATGTGCTGGGATGAGCTTGCAGAGGGATCGGCCTTAGATCCCTGAACTAAGGGGAACATAGTGGGTTGACTCATTTCCTAGCTTCTGGGAACCGGAGCTTTCTCAGTGGCCTGGCTCCTGCCAGCTTTCCCAGGTGCTGTCAGTCACCGGAGCTTCTGACTCCAGGGCTATTTCCCAAATGTCACTTATGGAGGTTGCCTTTCTGCAGAGTTTAGACTCTTTCATGTAGTCTTTCAAAACAAGATTTTTTTTTTAAAAAAAAAATGTATTTAACCCGGTGGTGATCTCTGAGTTGGAGGCCAGCCTGGACTACAGAGTTAGTTCCAGGATAGCCAGGGCTACACAGAATAACACTGTCTCAAATCCTCCCCCCACCAAAAGAAAACAAAAATTTAAAGACAGGTCTCACTATGTAGCTCTGGCTGGTCTGAAGCTCACTCTGGAGACCAGGGCTGTAGTTTTGTTTGGGTAGAGGGTTTATCCAGAATATACAAAGTCCTGAGAGCTAACCCCAGCACTGCAGAACTCACAGAGATCTGATCTGCCTGCTTTTGCCTCCCAAATGCTGGGAATACAGGTAAGTACCACCATGCCCGTGTGTGTGTGAGTGTGTGTGTGTGTGTGTGTGTGTGCGCACACGCGCGCTTGTATCCATGTAGGCTATGTACACATGAACGCAGGACTCCACTGGGGAGTCCTCAAATGAAGGTCCAGGTTCTCTGGAGCTGGGGTTGTAGATGTTTGTAAGGCACCCAAGGTAGGTGCTAGGAACTGAGGTCCTCTGCAAGAGCATGGCACACTGAATCCCCAAACCCTGGGACCCTTTGAATGCTGAGTAAGCTCTCTACCTCTAAGTTCACACCTACCTTATAGGTTGTTTTGTTGCTGCTCATTTATTTATTGTAAGGTGGAGTCTTGCTATGTAACCCTAGTTGGTCTGGTACTTACTATGTAAGCCAGGTCCAGCCTGCCATTGTGTGCGTGTATGTGTGTAGGTATGTATCTTAGTCAAAAGGCTAAGAATTGATTTTTTATTTTTTATTTTTTATTTTTTTTGAGACAAGGTGTTAGTCTGTAGCCCAGTGTGGTCTGGAACTCATAGGAATTCTTCTGCCTCAGCCTCTTCAGTGCTAGGATTATAGGTGTGAGTCACCACATCTAAAGTTGTAGTTGATTTATTTTTATAAACCTGAAGAATGATTTCTGAGTTTGATCGAGGCCAGCCTGGTCTACAGAGTGAGTTCCAGGACGGCCAGAGCTACACAGAGAAACCCTGTCTCGAAAAACCAATAAATAAATAAATAAATAAATAAATAAATAAACCTAAAGAATACTTTTTTAAAAAAAATTATTTATTGGATAATTAATAATTATTAACTATTAATTATTAATTATCCAATAAATAATTGGATAATTATTTATCCAATTTATTTAGGTTTAAATAAATAAACCTAAAGAATACTTTTTTAAAAAAAATTATTTATTGGATTTCAAGATAGGGTTTCTCTGTGTAGCCCTGGCTGTCCTGGAACTCACTCTGTAGACCAGGCTGGCCTCGAACTCAGAAATCCACCTGCCTCTGCCTCCCGAGTGCTGGGATTAAAGGCGTGCGCCACCACTGCCCAGCCTATTATTATTACTATTGCTGGCATTTGAGATAGGTCTCACTATGTAGGCCTGGCTGTCCTGGAACTCACTATGTAGACCAGGCTGGTCTTGAACTCACAGAAGTCCACCTGCTTCTGACTCCCAGTTATGAGATTGAAGATGTGACCACCCCACGGGTTCCGTCTTACTTTTTTTTAAAAAGACAGATCTCCAGGACAGCCAGGGCTATACAGAGAAACCCTGTCTCAAAAAACCAAAAAAAAAAAGAGACAGATCTCACACTGAACCTGGAGCTCATCAATCCAGATAGACTAGCTGGCCAGGGAGCCCCTGGGAACCACATAACCACAAGACTCTGCTCCCCCAGTGCTGGGATTACAGGTGCATATCACCTAGGCTGGCATATCAGGTACTTAAAGATGGAGTCATCTGTCTAACACTGTGTGGTACTTTAACCTGTGGAGAATCCTGGGGCGTGCTAAGATTCTTGTCAAAAGACTGGTGTGTGTGTGACAAGGGTGTTCATTCAGAACTTCTGCCTCCCTCTGTGGACTAAGCTGGTCTCCAGTCTGTTTGCAAAATTCATCTCAACATCCTGGAATTTAGAAAAAAAAAAATCTTCTTGTTCTTCTTCTTCTCTTTTTTTTCTTCTCCTTTAAACTGGCTGTAAATCTGCAGGGATCCCTCATTAATAATGACTTAATCCTTAACTTGGATTCGTGGTAAAATCTATATCACAATGTTGCTTTTTTTGGAAACGATCTTTATACATTGATGTTCTGGGAAGTACCCTCCCTCAGCATCCCCAACTCCGGTTCTCTCTGTCTCATCCCTGTTTCTTCTTTGGTGCTTGCTTGCTACGGAAGATTCTCCTATTCATTTCTTTCTTTGTCTTTGCTGCTTGGTCCAAGTCTTGGCTACTGCCCATGGTAGGCATGCAAACAATATATCTCTGGGGCTAGGGTGTAATTCAGCGATAGAGTGCTTGCTTAGCATTCTGATGCCCTGGATTTGACCCCGTAGCAGAGCAAAAATGAAAAAAAAAAAATCCATATATGGGTATAAATGTAATTGACTGGGTGATCTGTAATTGAGATGTTGCACACCTGTAATCTGAGCATTTGGTAGACAAAGGCAGGAGGGATTCTAAGTTAGAGGCCGGCCTGGGCTGTAGAGTGAGGTTAAGATTAGCACATTGTGTCTTAAAACACAGTACAACAAAGCAACAATAAAAGCAAAAAAAAAAAAAAAAAAAATTGAAAGAAAAAAACCAAAAAAAACCCAAAAATGAAATAATTGCCCTGCTGAATGAAGGCAGCCGAGGCAGCCCCACTGGGCTGGGCACCGGCTCCACACCCTTCTCTCTGCCTTGCAGGGCCATCTGTCTGGCTTGTCTTCAGCCTGCTGTGTTCCCATGGCTCCTCCCCTTCAGGTCAAACAAGGACAGGCCTCGCCCTGCGCATGGAGCTCTGACAGGTAAATCAATCACGCCTGTCTGGTTCACAACAGGCTTTGGGCGGTCCCTCTCTCCTCAGACTGATAACTACTTGCTGTGATTACGTGGAAACCAGAAGGCATTGGTAGCCAGCACACCAGCCTGGATGACCGTTCTTTTTTCAACTTCGGGGCCAAGTGCTGGGTTTCCCAGGGACAGCTGGTGCCAGAGGCAGGACCGGGCTTCCTCTCACGGAAGTCAGCACTTGTTTTGACATATCTGGCGCAGGCTCATGCACCAGGCCTGGCAGGGAGTCTTGGTGGGCACTAATTTGTTTGTTTGATTTTCGTTTTTTCAAGACAGGGTTTCTCTGTAGTCCTGGCTATCCTGGAACTCACTCTGTAGACCAGGCTGGCCTCATGGATCTGCCTGCCTCTGTACTGGAATTAAAGGTGTGTGCCACTGCCTGGCCTGTTTTGTTTTTTGGCACAGGGTTTCAATACACAGCTTTGGCCGGCCTGGAACTTATTATATAGACCAGGCTGGCTTTGAACTTGAAGAGATCTGCCTGTCTCTGTCTCCCGACGGCTGGGATTAAAGGTGTGTGACACTGCACCGGGATCACTAACTCATTTTTACATTAGAGTCCAGAGGAGTGAGGGACTTGTCTTCAGTCTTCTGGCAAAGACTAGTAGAGCCCAGACTTCATCGAGCCAGTTGGGGTCTCCACTGTTAGTCACTCACCGCAGAAAAGATACAAAAGTAACACATGTTTGCTGAACATTTATTCTGGGCCACGTCCTATGTTGTGATCCTCCACCCAACTTCTTTCTTTCTTCCTTTCTTTCTTTCATGTATGCGAGTACACTGTAGCTGTACTCAGACTCACCAGAAGAGGGCATCAGATCTTCATCACAGATGGTTGTGAACCACCATGTGGTTGCTGGGACTTGAACTCAGGACCTCTGGAAGAGCAGCCAGTGCTCTTCCACTGGGCCATCTCTCCAGCCACAAAGTGGTGTAGGGTTTTTGTTTGCGTTGTTGTTTGTTTGTTTGTTTCTGAGACAGGGTCTCATGATATAGTCCTTGCTGGCCTGGAACTCACAGAGATTCACCTGCCTCTGCCACCCGAGTACTAGGATTAAAGGTATTATAACACCTAGCACCTTCTTGATTCATGATTGATGTAGGAAAGAACAGTCTACTGTGAGCAGGGCCATCCCTGGGCTCTGGTCCTGAGCTGTATAAGACAGCAGGCTGAGCAGGCCATGGGGAGCAAGCCAGTAAGCAGCACTCCTCCATGGCCCCTGCTTTGGCTCCTGCATGCAGGCTCCTGCTCTGACCTCTCTTTATGATGCACTACAACTGTAGGCTGAAATAAACCCTTTCTTCCCCAGGATTCTTTTGGTCAGGCCATTTAGCTCAGCAATGGAAACCTAAGGCATATGGATTCTGGGAATCTAATGAGGGTTGACAGGTTAATATGTTTGGTGGCAAGTACCATTACTTGCTGAGCCATCTCACCAGCTCCAACTTTCTACATATTAATTTATCATGTGTGTGTGTGTGTGTGTGTGTGTGTGTGTGTGATATATGCACCTGTCGGGTTATATGAGCCCCTTCACACATGTAGAGGCCAGAGGAGGGTGCCAGTTGTCCTTCTCCCTTGCTCCCCACCATATCAATTGAGACAGGCTCTCGAACTGAACCTGGAGCTAAGCTGACAGGCAGCAAACCTCGGCGGTTCTCCTGTCTCTATGTCCATCAGCACAGGGGTAGGAATGTATATATGGCCACTCTAGCTCTTTCCATGGGTACTCAGGACTTGAACTCAGATCCTCACGCTTGCTCAGCGGGAACCATATCCCCAGACCCCAGGTTTTCCATTATTCACTCATCTTTGAGAGAGGAGATGTGACCCTGGGCATAAGAACAGGGGTGGGACCATCAGGTTCACTAGAGGAACTCTCAGACTGCAGGAAGGGTGTTGCTGGCAGTTATAGTTCATCCTGGCACAAAGATGAAGACTAAGAGTCTTCAGATGTTGGAAGAGAGCGTGTAGGTCAGGGGTCCCCATCGGTGTCTGTAATTACTACCATCACTCAGTCATCATTATCCATATTCTTATCATCATCATGATATAATCAATTCCAGGAAGAAACAGACTAAGCAACAGGCACACATACAGACACATGCACACACACACATTTGCTGGGTGGGGATTTAGACCCAGATGGTCTGACACCGGTGCCTACACTCACAAGTAAATCACATCATTCCTCGTCTTTCCATAAAACACTGGTTAGATGCAATGGTGACCCGTTTCCTAGCTGGTCCACTGCAGCAAGATCGAAAGGAGGCTGCCGACTCTCCCTCCTTCCCTTCCTCTCTCTTTTGTGTCTTCTCTACCTCCTCGGAAGCATCTTTTTGTCTCACAGAGAAGGTGGAGTGCTTCTCAGACTACATGACCCTGCAGATCCCGAGGAGCCACGTGCAGGGTTTGAGGCAGTGGCTGGCCGGAGTCCTGCGCCTGCCAGGTAAGCCATCTTCTCAGACCCGGGTTTTCCGATGCTCAGCCATGGAGCCTTTGCTAAGGGATACCCCCAATGCGTTCCTCACCCCAGGGCACAAGTGTGGCCTTCCCTGAAGGCTTTATGCTGGTTCCTTCCCAGGGCTGCTCTGACCTATCCGAAGACAGCTCCCTCTAGGTTCCACTCCTCCTCTCATCTCCTCTTCTCCCTACTTAAAATGGCCTCCTGCCCTTGTTCACACGCTTGTCATCAGCGCCACCTGCAGGTAGTCGGGAGCAGGCACAGCCCATGGATTCATGCTGATAGCTGCTGATAGGACGAAGGACTCTCTGTTTCGTGCTTAAGAGACTCCTAATAGATATTTGCTCACCTAGAATGAAGTGTCCACCCGTCAGGTGCTAGTACGCCCATAAATGCAGGCATGTGCACACACTCACTTAAGCGCACGGGTTTACAAAACTGTGTTGCAGTGTTCATATAGAGGTCAGAGCATAACTTGCAGGAGTCTTTCTTCCCTTCAACTAAGTGGATCTGAATTTGAACTCAGGTCATCAGGCATGGTGGTAAGTGCCTTTATAACCCACCGAGCCATCTTGCTGGCCCATAATTCCTTTCTTTTTACAGTTTATTGCATGTGTGTGGGTGCTTTGCCTGCATGTAAGTCTGTACACATGTACATGCATTCCTAGTGGGGGCCAGAAGAGGGCATCCATCTTCTGGAACGGGGATTGCAGATATTTGTGAGCCAACAGGTGCGTCCTGGAAACCAAACCCAGGTCCTCTGGAAGAGCAGCAGCCAGTGCTCTTGACCATTGAGCCAGCTCTCCAGTCCCTGGCCTGCACGCCTTACCCATGGGAACCGCCATCTCATGCTTGATGGGAGACTCTCATGCCTAAAACAGCCAAAAAGAGGGGCAGTTATCACTTTCAGAAAGTTTTGAGCCATGAGCTCAAATGGGTAACATTGCAAAGTGAGAAGACCTTTGAAAACTTCTAGAAGGAACCAGAACAGAGATAATGAGCCTGTAGCTCATCTCCTGTTGTAGCTTTGATCACAGAGCCGCAAGTGAGATTCCCACAATTTTCCTTTTTTGGACAAGATTGAGGGGGAGAACTTCCCATCTCGGAGTGGTGTTTTCTTTCCTTTATTTTTGAAATCGGGGTCATACGCTGTGGCCCAGGCTAGCCTAGAGCTCTGTGCAGTCCAGGCTGACCCCAAACTCATGGCAGTCCTTCTGCCTCAGGCTCCCCAGTGCTGGAATTACAGGTGTGAGCCACCAGGCTTGGCTTAGTTTGGAAATTCTAAAGTGCTGTCTGGAATTGGTGTGTCCTGAATCCTGAATTGGCCCTGGGATGGTCAGCCAGCCAGCAATGCCTCTCCGGAGCTGGAGCAGCATTTGTGTATTAAAAGGCCACTTTTCCAGGAGAAAAACGCAGAGGATACATTAAGCCGTCGCCTGTTCTTTGGAAAGCCATTATTAATGGAAAACAATAGATTAATAGTTTTAAAACGCGTGTTCAATAAGTAATTTTTATGGCTCTGGATAGAGCCCATTAAACATTTCTGTGTGTTATTATAAAGAAGTTTTAAGTGTAAAATCATAAAGTCAATAATCAGGGAATTAGTCACAGCAGCCAGCCACAGGCCATTAGTTTTAGGCGCTGTCAGAGACACCTGTGGCTTCGAGGGGAGATTGTTTCTTTTGCTCAGCAGCACCAGGTGGAGATGCAGAAACGATGCTGCCTGCTGCCTTCCATAAAGTTGAAGGGACAGCAAGCAGGTGTGAGCAGCGGGATGCGGGCAAATATTTACAAAGTGCAGACGTGAATGGGAAACCAAAGCGATCCGGGTCAATTTGCACATCCAGGCTTAGACACTTTATTTCCCCAATGATCTGCCTCTCAGAGTCACAGGCCCGGCCTTGATCTCCTGCTAAAGATAGCTGTGAAGGCTGCATACTCTTAAAAGGGAAGCATGTCACCAGAGAGAGTTCCCCCACATCAAGGCTTCGAAAGCTGTCTCCTGCAAGGGGTGTGTTCCTCTCCCATCATCTGAGACTTAAAAAAAAAAAAAAAAAACCTCAAAAGCAACACGAGATAATTATGGAAACAGACGAAATCTAAAGACGATAATGAAAACTACCTGTAATCCCTCTGCTCGGTGATATTCCGCATCCAATGAATGTTTACTTGAAAGCCCTCTAGACGTGCCAGCTTACTTAAGGCTCTAGGAATATGGCAAAGAACAAAACAGATAAATACTCTTGGCGCCACGGGGCTGGCATTTGAGTGGAGGGCACAAGACCCTTGCTATAGTCGTTGTCATCCTTTTCAGCGGGCGCAGTGATAATGTGTGATGAAGAAAGGCACCCTGGGAGTGGGGCGAGGTTTAGAGAGGGGTGATGGAGGCTCTACGGGCAGAGACGTCGTCGTTGATAAGGGGGCTTTACTTAAAGACTTGAACGTGGTGGACTGAGCCACGCAGGTATCTAGAAGAGACAGAACACTCAGCCAGTGGAAAGGCCCTGAGTGCGCTGAGTGTTAGAAGTAGCAGAAAGGCCAGTGTGGCTAAGGCAGAGGGAGGGCAGTCGGAGGCTTTGTGCATCTCACATGGGTCTCTCTGAGTGGAGAGTGGAGCGAGCTGGCGCAGGCGTGAGTGGGACTCCGTGGGTTGCTGGGGTGGGGGTGGGGGTGGGGTAGTAGACTACAGTGGGCGGAAGGAAGTAGGAGAGGAGCTAGGAGACAACTTCTGCAACCCAGGCTGGGCCCAGAGCTGAGAGGTGGCGGCTGGGAGGGGACAGTCTGTATGTATGGCTGGCAGAACCAACAGGCTTTTGTTGGCGGCCACCTTCCGCGACTCTATCTTTACCATTCTCTGGCGCTCCAGGGCAGAGCTGCCTTGGGCTTATGTCTGGGTGTTGGAAACTCCTGACCTCACCTTCGCTGTTCTCCCATGTGTTTCTGTCGTAGGCACCAAGAGGGCCCCCTACCACCTGGATTCTCTTCTTACCAAATGTGGTTACCTCTTGCATCCTGCTCATGAGGGAGGCTTCATCTTCCGAGCACTGTACTCTGGCTGCTTTGTACAGAAAGAGGTAGGTTTGAGAAACAACTTACCTGCTGTGCTGAAGTCAGAAGTCAGGGCCTCATGCATGCTGGGATGCCAGGCAGATGCACATCCATGGAGTTACACAGTCAGCTTCTTTTGTTGTTGCTTTGACACAGGGTCTCACTATAAACCCATGGCTGGTCTGGGTTTGTTAGCTGGGTACATGAGGCTGGCCTCAAACTCACAGAGATCTGCCTGCCTCTGACTCCCAAGTGCTGGGGCTAAAGGTTTTTCTGTGTAACAGAGACCTGGCTGTCTTAGAACTCAATCTGTAGGCCAGGCTGGTCTGTCATGTTGAAAACTATTGTAGAAATGGCCATGGGTTGCTTGCTTGGTTGCTGTGCCTCAATGGCCTCAGCTGTAAAATGGGACTAAGGGATTTCTTATTGGAGTCAAGGGAAACAGGCCACAAGTCAGTATGCTGTCAGGGATGATGAGATGCAAACTGCTGTGCTGTCTCTTTAAGTGTGATCTTTCTGAAAGATATAGCAGTCCCCAGCCCCAGGGGCTTCCCCTGTGTGGGCTAAACTGTCACAGGCCAGAATCTGTCAAGGTTCCCAGTCCCTGAGATCCTTCCACTTGCTTCTTAGGTCTTCCACGAGACAGGCTTCCAAGAGGCCTGCATTAATCACGCCCACTGCGAATAAAGGCCGACCTATAATTGTGGCTTATTAACTGAATTTTCTTCTTTTATTTGCGCGTGTGAATTTTGCCTGGCTCCCAGAAAGCAAATTATAGGTTGGAAATCAGAATGTTTCAAAAAGGGGCAAAAAGGTTGAAGCAGAGCGATCGTTACATAATGAAGTGTCCCATGATCGTGGCAAGGTTGGGTGAACAGAGCGTCCGCTGCCATCCCTCATTCATCCAGGTAACAGCCTGGGAAGACCCGGGAGGGCCCCCCGAGGTGGTAGTGGGGCATCCTGGGCTGGCTTCCCTTCAAAGGCCCAGGTAGATGGTTGTGGTTCTTGAGCCTTGGGTTAGAGCCCAGCAAAGCAGACAACTAGCGACATAGGATAGGACCATTCTCTGTGGATCTTCATAGTGTTGGCTGGGAGCCACCTTCCACTGGGCTTTTGACCAAAGAGGCCTTTGTCAGGATCAGGGATGGGGTGAGTAATGGAGTCTCTGAGGCTGTGTTCTTCATGTCATGCAACCGACATCAAACCAATATTTGTGTTTTTCTCTTTGGATTAAGGACTGTTGCTGGCTTGGTCCTTTCCCTCCCTCTCCCCCACCTCCCCTCCCTGTGTGTGTGTGTTCATATGTATGAGTTTCTTGTGTGTGTCCCGAGCCTTCCACTTTGTCGGAGACAGGGTCTCTCATCTGCAGCAGCTCCATGTGTCATGCTGGTTGCCTTCAAACTTCTGGGGAGTCTCTCCACTCTGCCTCTTATCTTGCTGAAGGAATGTTGAGATTACAGACCCCAGCTTCTGCATCTGGCTTTATGTGGGCTCTGGTGATACAAATTCAGGTCCTTACATTTTTTTAAAAGAAGATTTATTTATTAAGTTTATGCATATGCATACCAAAAGAGGTCATTGGATCCCATTACAGATGGTTGTGAGCTGCCATGTGGTTGCTGGGAATTGAACTCAGGACCTCTAGAAGAACAGTCAGCGTTCTTAACAGCTGAGCCATCTCTCCAGCCCCAAGGTTTTTACATTTTTTTGAGGCAAGTGCTTTGTGCAGAGAACAATTTCCCCAGCTTTGGGTACTTTTGTTTTTTTTTTTTTTAAACCTAGGTCATGCCAAAGATTTATAGACATCAGGGTTGTCGGTGTTCGCCGTCCCAGATTCCATCCTCAGCAGTCAGGAGCAATGGATTTCAGATGTAACATCCCCATTGGAGAAAGCACAGGCCTATGGCATATTCCAACTGTGTGCTGTCATTGCCTGGTAGCATCTTTGAGCTCAAGTTTCTCTCTATCCCTGGAACAGAGAGAGACTTGGCTGGGGTCATAGGAGGGTTGCAAACCCACAGCAGAAATGAGTGTGCCGGACAGAGAGGAGTAGGGAATTGAATGTAAGGTTTCATTTCCTCAGAGCGGCTTCTCTTCCCACCCCCGACCCCCCATGCCCCGCTGTGTCAGGCATGAATGTTGCTGCTTTGTGGTTTATTATTTTGGTGCTAAGATTGGACCCCAGGACTTGGCATCTATTAGGCAAATGCTCCACCACTCAACCATGCCCCTGCCCCTGCTTTGCTAATGTTGACCCATCTCACAGTAGGCAGGAGGAGCTGTTTATAGCCTCATTTTACAGAGTAGACAAGTAGGCGAAGCAGTGAGAGTTACCGAGGTCCCATAGCAGGCAGTGGCAGAATGGCGCTATAAGCCCCAAGTATCAGGGGCCTTGTCGAGCTGGAACAAACTTGAGCTGGAACAAACTTGAGCAGCCGCTCAGGCTCTGCCCAGTCGTGCTAGAATTTTCAGCTTTTAAAAGAGAAACAGCAAATCCTTAGTTGTATGTAAAATTACATCATAAAAAGCTGACTGTGGCCGGGCAGTGGTGGCGCACACCTTTAATCCCAGCACTCGGGAGGCAGAGGCAGGTGGATTTCTAAGTTCGAGGCCAGCCTAGTCTACAGAGTGAGTTCCAGGACAGCCAGGGCTACACAGAGAAACCCTGTCTCGAAAAATCATTAAAAAAAAAAAAAAAGGCTGACTGTGGGGCTGGAGAGATGGCTCAGCGGTTAAGAGCACTGACTGCTCTTCCAGAGGTCCTGAGTTCAAATCCCAGCAACCACATTGTGGCTCACAACCATCTGTAATGGGATCTGATGTCCTCTTCTGGTGTGTCTGAAGACAGCTACAGTGTACTCATAAAATAAATAAATTTTTTTAAAAAGCTGACTGTGTGCTGGGAAAGCAGCTCAGTGGTAGAGTGCTTGCCTAGCATGTGTGAGGTCCTCAGCAAGGGAAGGCTGTTCACTTTATTTCTTGAACAGTGAGCAGCTGTTCACTTATTTTGCTACAAGGGTCTCATGGGTCTCAGGCTGGCCTCGAACTCACTACGCAGCAGAAGATGACCTTGAATGTCTGGTTCTTTTGCCTTCATCTCCCAAGTGCTAGGATCACAGTTGTGACACCATACCTGGTTTATGTGAAAGTGGGGATTAATAATTTACGACCACATGCTAAGAGGACACTACCCACGGAACCGCATCCAGCATCCAGAAATTTAAACTTTCATATTGTGAATACCACAGGGTCAAACAGAATGGTGAATTTAGAGCAGGGTTTGATGGTGTACACTCAGGAGGTTGAGGCAGTCTGGGCTACAGGGCAAGAGCCTTCCAGCAAGTGGGTAAAGGTCCTTGCCACCAAGCCTGAATTTGGTTCTTGGAACCTGCATAGTAGAAGGAGAGAAATGACTCCCATGAGTTGTCCTTGGACGGCCCGCCACAAATGAACCACGAAACACACGTATACATCTTACCCACACGACAAGTAAATAAATAAATAACTCAAACATCCAAACCCCCAAATGCCCAATTTTGCCTGGTGACCTGAGGAAGAAAGAGAGGAGGGAAAGATCTGCTAATGACAACCACCTCCATTTAAGAAGCATCTGAATGAACGTGCGGAATGCCAGGCTCTATGATGGTGCCAAATGATCAGATCTGAATGGACGTTAGCCTTGCGCAGGGAGGAGCATACCGTTCCACTCCCATCTGTTCTGGGCTTTGAGGTGAGAGTGCTGAGGCAGGAAGAGCTGAGCAGAGACTGGGACCCCACCTTTGTGCACTTGTTCCCTGCAGTCTTGCCTCTGGACTTCGCTACTCAGCTTTAAGGAGCAGTACCTAAAGCAGAGGGATGTTTAGGTCCCATTGTGGTCATGTCAGGCAGGGCATCGCTGCTCCTAAGAGTCACAGGCCTCATCTTAAAGATCCCTCAGCATGGTCATGGAGCATGAGTTTGACAGACTGGGGCTGGTCACTTTTTACACTGACCTGTAATTTTAGGAGCAGCCACCAGGGGGACAAGGTTGCCTGTGTCATTTAACGACGGACAGAAACCCCGAGGAAAGCCCAGCTAGTAGCCAGCCAAGCACCCACTTTGTCCCTTTTGACCTGCCCAGATCCTCAGCATCCTTCCCCAGTGTAGATGTTGGAGCCTACAGGACCCTCTTGCCCTGGGTAGAGTCGCAGAGAATCCACTGCACGGGAGCAATGGTGCCCCAGGCTCCTCCGTTTCCCCTCCCTGTCTGTAGAACCTCACCACCTCATCGAATTGACTGATTCATTCCTGGTGACTTCTGCAGCCGCTTCCATGGCTGCACCTTGAACTTGCATTTAGTTTTAATTAAAGCCGTTACACCAGCCTTGCCCTTGGCTAAATGCAGCTGTGGGCACAGGGCACATAGATATTTAATACTCTGTCTCTCCCTGCTGATGGCACAGGGTGCCCAAGGGTGTACCCGAGCCATGCCCTGCACACAGCGATCTGCGAGCTTGCTTAAGTGTGCCCACAAGCCCCGAGCAGGAGGCTGTGCAATAACTATTCATTGCCCTGGGTTAAGTGTGCCCAGGGGCACCTGTAAACTCAATGCAGTGATTAGCAATTGCTCCCAGGGAAGACTACCCAAGGTCCTGCTGAATGTCTGCTGGCCCTAAATATAGTCTGCTCGTGGCCACTTAAAGGACATGGTGGGTTTGGACTGTGCGCTTGATCCCACTTCCTCTGGTTTCTTTACACAAAATTGCTCCCTCCATGGAAAAGCCCAGCCCCCAGGGCTGCCCTGTTGGAGTAGCACTGGGGTGTAGAGACAGGAGGGAGGCTTTCTTGGCTGACCTGGGAAATGTGGAATCCCTTTACCGTCTTACCAAATCTCAGATGTCTTCCCCATTCCTTCCTCTCTGCTCCCAAAGTGAAGTCAGTACCCCCCAAGGCAAGGAAATTACAGGCTCCTCATGGGCTGTGCTGAGCCCGTGGACAATGGTGGGGGCGACTGGGCAGGTGTC
Organism: Rhynchomys soricoides; assembly: GCA_019843965.1. NCBI lineage: Eukaryota > Metazoa > Chordata > Mammalia > Rodentia > Muridae > Rhynchomys > Rhynchomys soricoides. The sequence continues at coordinate 1,606,930 of JADRCH010000224.1, read as the reverse complement.
TCGGAGGCCGGGGGCAGCTAAGGCGCTGTCAAGGCTGAAAGGGTGGGGGCATCCAACCCCGTCCGTCTGTCTGTCTGCAGGCCTGGAAGAGTGGATTCTGTACGTGTGGTGGAAAGGGATGCAGCCTTAGGTGGGAGAGTCAGGATGGCTCATTAGTCGTTTTGGACTCAGGGTCCTTAACTTTTCTAGGAGGAGGGGAGGGGAGGGAGCTGCTCTCTGTTAGTCTTCGTTCTGTCCTGTGTCTCAAGCTCCCTACCCATGCTTGCAGCAGAGACAAAGGGAGTGGAGATCGGGGTGAGGCAGGAGAAGGGGAAGAGGAGAGCTGTGAGATGCTCAGTGGCTAAAGGCACCCCCACCCAAGCCTGACAACCCGAGTCCCGTGTCCAGGACCCACATGGTGGAAAGAAACAGCTGACTCCCCCAAGCAGTCTGTGGACCCCTACATGCACACTGTGACAGGTGTGTGCCCCCCCATTGACATAATAATAAATACATAAATAATAATAAATACATAAATAATGTAGTAAAGGAAATGTAGATAGGAGGACAGCTGGGCTCAGGCAGGTCCCTTGGCCACACCTAGAGGCTCAGGTGCAGGGAGAGACCAGCTGTCCAGGATTGCCTGAGACCATCCTTATCTTAGCATTGAAAGGTCTTCATTGGGGAAAACGGAGATGATTGGGTATTCAAAGCATGGTGCCAAGGGCGAGCACACTCTTGTATCTTTGCTTATTGGAGTCTGCAGGGGATGAGGAAGAAATGAAGGCCTTGGGGTAACATGAGGCAGGAGAACCTGGAAGAGGCCTGGGACCCACCAGACATCTTGAACAGCAGGGCCATGCCACACACACATACACACACACACACACACACACACACACACACCCTCCACCTTGCCAGCTGTGTTCTGTGCTCCAGTTGCCCTGATGGCCTGGCCCAGGGCAGCAGCTGAAGTGACATTTCCCTGGGTCTGTTGACACTTGAGTCCCAGAACATAATTGATTTTTCTCCTCTTAATGAGCAAACAATTGGGGCAGCCTGGCTTCTCGATGGACTCCTGATGAGGCAATTGCCCAGGCAAAGGCTCACTCACCTTTGCCCACAGCACACAGATGTTTCTTCCTCTCTGTTCTGCAGGTCTCTAGGCCCTGGCCTCCAAGGAGCGATAGTGGACAGGTAGGTGAGGTAAGGGCATTGTTCTGGAGGGTTCTGCTAGGCTCTGAGGCAGGAGGTAGTCACTTCCATGGCCTTTTTGTGGAGAGTGTCCGTGGACAGTAGTGACCTTCGTGGGTCTGGGTCTTGGCAGAACTGACACCCCCACCCCACCCTGTACCCTCCATGCAGAAGTCTGAAGCTGTCTAGAAAAAACCTGGTGGGATCCTGCTGGGGTAGGAAGCTTCTGGGTCCTGCTGTGCTAAGATTCCTCTGAAAGGTCCCCAGTGGCAGGAACTGGCTCCTTTGCAAGGCCACCCATTCCTGTGGTACATAGTCTCTAGTTCCCTCTCTCTGACTCCCCTCCTCTCTCTTCTCCCTCTCTTTTGTTCTGAGACAGAATTTTCACTAGGTAACCTTGACTGGCCTGAAATTTTCTATGTAGACCAGGCTGGCCTTGATCTTACAGAGATCCACCTGCCTCTGCTTCCTGAATGCTGGCTTCAAAGGTATGTGCTACAATGCTCAGACCTTCCTCTTTTCTTTTTTTTCTCTTCTTTCTTTTTCTTTTTTTTAAAGATAGGGTCTCACATAGCCCAGGCTGGCCTTGAATTCACTAAGTAGCTGAGGATGACCTTGAACTTTTGGTCTTCCTGTCTCTATCTGCTGAGTGCCAAAGAGGGGCTTGAGTCTCTACTTCTACATGTGTCGAGGTGGCTGAACTCAAGTCATTGGGCTTGGCAGCAAGTGTTTTTACCTGCTGAAGCATCTTGCTGTCCCCCACCCTCTGAATGGGTGTGTGCCACCATGACTGGTTTTTTGTTTGTTTGTTTTTGTTTTTGTTTTCAACACCTCAGAGGACTCAAGCGCAGAGCGTGCTAGACAACCGTTCTACCATCTGAGCTATGCTCCACTCCCCAGTTTTAGTTGTTTTGAGACAAGGTTTTACTATATAGCCCAAACTGTTACTTAACTCATGGAAATAACATGAGTTATTCCCTTGACTCACACTCCCAAGCGTTAGTAATATGGGCGCGACTCACTGTGACACCAGGCACAGGCTTCTCCTCCCAGGCCTAGTATTCCCACAGCCACCTTGGAGGAGCCAGCCCCTCTTCCCCGGAACCCATTTGAGTCCCTGTGTGCCATCTGTTCTAAAGTCTTCCCTAACAGTCCTGGACTGCTTGAACCTCTTTCAGTACCAGGAATCCACCTTTATTCAAAACAACAATTGCTAGGGTCTCACTACAGGGTGGCAGTGAGAGCCCAGGACAATAGATGTATCCACCATGCTGGCCTGGACAGTACATAGGCCGAGAGGCTGGCCCTGCTCTTTGGAACATAGCGTGTTCGTTTGTGCTCTAAGCATCCCTAGAGGAGGTCTGCTCCCCTGAAATATAAGGTTATCAGAGTCGCTCGGTGGCTGCCATCATTCCCTGCTGTTCCTCTCCATGATTCCATTATCCTCCTGAGTATTCTCCAAGTACCCATGCTCCTTGGCCCTGAGTGACCTGTCTCCCTGGTCAGCTGGATTGTGACTTTGCCTTATCTCTTCAGACACCGTGGCTGCTGTCCCTTCGAGGGGAGCTGGTGGCTTCTCTGGAGGACGCCAGCTTGATGGGACTAGAGGTGGATATTGGCGCCACCACCGTCACCATCCAAAGCCCAAGACAAGAACTTCTTCAGAGGCAGGAGGTCAGTGGTGGACGGCAGGCTGTGCCAGGCTTGAGGGAGGACTCTGTAGCCTGGTACCCCAAGGAACACTTTGTCACCCTGAAGTGCCAATTCATGTGTCCACCTGTGAGACCGGACAGATTTAGGCAGGCGTCTTCGAAAATTGGGCCCCATTAGCGTAAAGTGCACCGCTCGGCAGATGAGGGGCTCTGGCAATCATGTATTCAGCGAGTCCTGATCATGGTGGCAGGAACATAATTACCATCTCTTTAAATAGCCCAAAGTTGCCGTGTAAGAGAAGACGGCTCACATGACATTTGCTCCGAGCTTGCTTCCTGCTAAAAATATCCTGGCTAAATAATATTTCCTGGCTGCACTGGAGCAACAGGCCCTGACCTGGAGTCTGACTCTTGGGGCTTTGTTCAGAGATGAGGTGGACAGTGGGGTGGATAGGAGGGGCACTTGGGAGGGGATGTGCCTCTGGAAGGAACAGTGACCACAGGGGAACCTTCCTGCTTCCCCAGGTGTGGAACACCTCCCTGGAGCTCCTGCCACTGTGGCTGGTGAGCGGTTCCTATGCCTACTCCTTCGAGGCTGCGTGTCCACTGGGTAAGACCCAGGGGTGCCCCTAATGCCCACTTCTCTGACTTTAGCACTGTCTTCTCTCCTCTGCTAACCACTTTGTCCCCCCATCCCCGCCCCAGTCTGCCCCCCCTGTTTTTTTTTTTAAAGATTTATTTATTTACTTATTTATATGTGAGTACACTGTAGCTGTCTTCAGACACACCAGAAGAGGACATCAGATCCCATTACAGATGGTTGTGAGCCACCATTTGGTTGCTGGAAATTGAACCCAGGACCTCTGGAAGAGCAGCCAGTGCTCTTCACCGCTGAGCCATCTCTCCAACCCTCTGCCCCCCCTTTCTTATCCCCAACCTCGGGGCTGGGAGGAGTTAGAGGGGATGTCGGAGCAGGCTGAGTGGTGTGGGGAGTGTGCCTGTGTGCCGGCCTATCTACCGAGGGCTGCTGACTTGGGATCTGGGAACTTCTGGGACCTCCAGGCAGGCTCTAGGGATGCTGAGGACAAAGACAGGAAAGGGTCTGTGGTCTTGTTCTGCAAGGCTTAGAGGTGATACCCTCCCTTGCCATGCATTGTGATACCTTCACTTCTGCATTGCCAAGAGGCCAGTCCTCTGCTGGCCTCTAGGGGGCTTAAATTCTAAAGATCTCACTATGCAAAGTTAGACGGACCGAAGGCTTTGTCCTGTGTGGGTAGATGAGAGATGAGCAACCCTGCAGGTTTGATTAGAGTTTTATCATGAGATAAGTTTCAGAATGAGAACTCTGGGGAGTTTGGGGGCCTTAGGGGATGTCCTGGCCGAGTCTCTATACGTCTCCTGCCCTGTTGGTATTGAAATATCTTTATTTGGAGACAAATGCTTTCATTTAGCAACTGCAGAGCTGGCTCAGAATGTCCCCGTGAGAGGGCTGACACAACAAAGTTCTTGCTAAGGTGTAAACAACTGATGAGCTGTGTTTCCTAACAGTGGCTTGTAATGGATGGTGCACCAGGCAGGCTCATGGGATACAGCCTTGGCCACAAAGGCCACTCCGCTCCTGGCACCTGCTTTTCCCACCGACCTTCCTAAATGACAGCATCCTCTGGGAGCTAGGCAGGGTGACCTTTTGGTCCCTTCTCTTTATTGTCCATGCAGGCATGGTCTTGGGACCAAGTCCCAGTGTCAAAGTCAAGTGAGGGGCTGGTCATGGCCGCGCTAAGGCCCTATGTGTCTGTTAACTCCTTTTCTGGGTCACATGTCCTTCCAGTGTCTTCCCAGCCAGGGTCAGAGATCTCTGTTCACATCCCCAAGCAGAGACTGGGTCTGGTCAAAAGAGGATCCCTCATTGAAGAGTCTCTGAGTCCCAGGTTCCTTCAGGTGCAACAGTCTGACACCTTCACGGTGGCTGAGGACAGAGACTTTGTGGTTGTCAGCATACCAGCAACGCAGCTGCTTCAGGACCAGGTCAGTGTCCTGGGGGCACATGCTATTCCCTCCCAGGTCTCCTGCTTGGGCTACAGTTAGAACCAGAAGTCAGAAACGCAGAGAGCAGGTCTTTCAGGGCTGACTGGGAGGTGGCCTCTCCTTTCAGATCCTGGAGGTTCAGCTTGGTTTTGGAGGTGGCCCCAACAGGGACAGCCATCAGTCATGGGTATATCTTGTCACATGTAACCATGCCTTGCTGGCCTACAGCCATGTCAAGAGGCCAGAGAATCCCCAGGGATACAAGCTTTCTACAGGGTGGACCTGAACTTGGACTTTGCAGAGATGGACTCCCCAGTACACTGGACAGTAGAGAACTTTTTCCGGTGTGTGGGTAAGTAAGTAACCCTGAAAGTGTGCCTGCTGGTGACAGGCACGTGCCATACAAGGTCACGTTTCCTGCCCTGGGTTCATTCTCCTGTGATGGATTTTCATTCTCTGGATGGGAAAACTGCCACATCCAGGCAGCTTAGTGATTCTGTCAGGCAAGCTGCTAGAGCTGGCTGAGATAAAGAGAGGCCTGCTCTTTGCAGGCCGCTCTTATCAAATGCGGAAAGGTACCCTGCTGTGGGTGGAGACAGGGGTGGGAGCATAGCAACTGTCCAGCTTAGCCTCAGGTTAGAGTGTGTGCTTGCATGTGCATGTGTGCACTCGTGTGTGTGTGTGTGTGTGTGTGTGTGTGTGTGTGTGTGCAGGCCAAAGGTTAATATCCAGTGTCTACCTTGCTCGCTTATTTTGTTTTTTTGAGACAAAGTCTCTAACTGACCCTGGAGCATACCTATTCAGCTAGTCTGATCAGTTAGCAAACTTTAAGGATCCTCCTGCCTCTGCCTCCTGAGTGCTGCAGCATGGGGTTTTTAAAAACATTTATTTGTATGGGTTTTTGTTTGTTCCTTTGTTTTGTTTTGTTTTGTTTTGTTTTGTTTTGAGACAGGGTCTCTCAGTGTAGCCCTGGAACTCATTCTGTAGACCAGGCTGGCCTGGAGCTCAGAGATTTGCCTGCCTCTACCTCCGGAGTGCTGGGATAAAAGGCGTGCGCCACCACTGCCCGGCTTTTTTTTTTAATTTATCTGTACAGGTATTTTGCTTGCTTATATGTCTATGCACCGTCTGTCTACCTGGTGCACATAAAAACCAGGAGAGGATTTCTGATGCTCTGGAACTGGAGTTACAGACAGTTGTGAGTTGCCATGTAGGTGCTGAAAACTATCTTCTGTCCCACAGCCTTTTCTTTCCAACAAGGGATCTAGAGATCTGAACCCAGACCCTGTATTCTGTGCGGCAACCACTTTACCGACTGGCCTATCTTACTTTTACTCTGAGACAGCACCTTAGTGTGTAGCTTTGGTTGGACTTAAACTTCTTCTGCCACCCTGGTACTGGGTTGTCAGGCATGCATCTGCCACTTCTCTGAATGGTACCGGAGGTTTTGATTTTGTTTGTTTTGTTTTGTGAGATAGTCAGAGACTCACTTGGACCAGGCTGACCTTGAACTCACCACTTAGTTAACGGTGACATGGAATTTCTGATCCCTCTGCCTCTAGCCCACAAGTGCTCGGATTATGGGCGTATGACCCCACATCCAGTTTATAAAGTATTGGGGATCCAACAGAGGGCTTCATATATGTTAGGCAACCGCTCTTCCCACTGAGCTACGTCCCTGCCTAGTCCTCACCTCAGTGTTTAACCCCCAATCTGGAACATAAGGGTCCCAGAGTCTGTCACAAACACTACACTAGAAAGTGGTGGCTCAGGCGAACACCTGGTACAGGATGTGCTATTTACATTTTGGTGTGTCCTGCTGCCTCTGTGTAGGCTCCATTTCCTCAGGTCAGTCAGTGCCTCAGACGCTTTAGCAGAGAGCCCAAGACTTTGCAGTGCATCCTGCATCCATGGGGATGTCAGGTAAACACCGTGTGTACAAACTCCGCACGGGATGCTGCTGCCGTGTCTTGAAGCGGGAGGGGAGTTTTGGTGAAAGCCGGGCTACCAGAAAACCTGGTATTCACACGTGCAAAACCACCAGGAGCAAAACCCATTCGAATCCAGCACGAGGAAATACACATAATTCACAAATGATGTCAATCACTTTCATCTCAGACTTCCTAACTGTCCTCAATAGAAGACAGACGGAAAGGAGATTGAACTCAGATGTTTATAGTGCAAGAATGCCCTGTTACCAGGATATGATGTCTCGGTGCTGCATAAAAATGTAATTATATTCAGAACTATATTTAAAGATTAAAAGGGGGACTGCCTACCACATCTAGCCCCAAACTCGGAATTAGAAACAAAGACAAAGCCAGGATGGGTTTGTGGGGGAGAGGGAGGGGCGATAGGAAGGGTCTCGTTCTAACCCGTCTGCTAAAAACGGAAATATTTCTGAAAAGTTTTTACATGTTTCGGCTGCTTTTGTTTTAACAGATTCCTGCGGCACTGATATTGATTTTGAAAGGGAGGGTTGGAACTCTACCCAGCCAGTATGCAGTAAGCGCTCAGAGGCCACCAGATGGAGGGCTCTCCAGCAGCCTGTGAACGGAGATAAGAGATGTCTAGGGGATCTCCGGGAGGGCAGGTGGACTCAGTGGGAGGTGTTGAGAGTGAGATGGACTTTGTCCTGGCCTCTGAAGGGTAGGTAGGTTCTTCACCGGGAGATAATGAATAAAATACCAAAATAGCAACAGCAATAAAAACATTTTAGGAAGATTTTTTCCCTCCCTGGGAAGATTTACATGGGGAAAGAATGTTCCCTTTCTGGTTTTATTAATTTCATATCAGCAGCCGGAATGAATCTCTCTCCTCCCTGGTCCCCAGCGCACCTCCTCTGTACCTCCCCTGCAGTTTCTAGGGCTTTCTGTTCTTTTTATAGTCTCTGCGCAGAGTTCCTGACTTTCCCTGCAGTCTGGAAGCCTGGCGATCAGGAGCTGCTGTGTCTCCTGTAGTTTTTCTTCTCCAGCGTTCTCCATCTTGCCTTTAGTAACCACTTAGTGAGTGCTTGTTACACCCAGTTTTCACAGAATGCGTGTCTTTTCTCCATCTGTGACTCCTGAGTTACAATGTGAATGGACTGTCCAAGTGCCTGTGGCTATGGAACGTTCATTTTAGATTTCTTCTTCCTCTCCTTCCCTTGGCCTTTTCCCTCCATCATCATCATCATCATCATCTTCTTCTTCTTCTTCTTCTTCTTCTTCCTCCTCCTCCTCCTCCTCCTCCTCCTCCTCCGCCGCCGCCGCCGCCGCCACCACCGCCACCGCCACCACCGCTACGCCGCCTCCTCTTCCTCCTCCTTCTCCTCTTCCTCCCCTCCTCCTCCTCTTCCTCCTTTATTTTTTGTGTGAGAATCCTTGTTTTGCTTGCTTGTTTGCCTATAGACCCTGTTTGTGCCTGGTACCCTCAAAGTTAGAAGAGATCACCAGATCCCCTGGAACTTACAAATTACAGGTGGTTGTGACATACCACACCACATGGGTGCTGGGAGCTGAACCCAGGTCCTCTGAAAGAGCAGCAAGTGCTCTTAACTATCAGGCTGTCTCTTCAGGCCCAGGTTACAGATTTTTTTTTAAGTCTCCCTCTTCCCCTGACAAAACCAAAACCAAACCAGTGTTTAAGAGCAACCTAACTGTTTCAGAGGCAGTGCTTAAGAGCAATGGAGTAAGTGGGGTGCCCAATCCCAGAAAAGAAAGTCGATAGTAGTGGGAGTGTGTGTGGCTACATCTTCACCTTCTGAAGTCAAGATGAATGCTAGGGCCAGGCAGTGGAGGCGCACACCTTTAATCCCAGCAGTTGGGAGGCAGAGGCAGGCGGATTTCTGAGTTCGAGGCCAGCCTGGTCTACAGAGTGAGTTCCAGGACAGCCAGGGCTACACAGAGAAACTCTGTCTCAAAAAACGAGAGAGAGAGATAGAGAGAGAGAGATGCATGCTAGGAAAATGGCTCAGCGGGTAAAGGTGCTTGCTGCCTAGTCTGATAACTTGAGTTCGAATCCCCGAACACACATGGCAGAAGGGAAGAAGTGACTCAGGCAAGCTGTCCTCTGATGGCACGTGGAGATAGACATACAAAGTGTGGCAAATGTGCATCCCAGTAATAAAACTTTTAAATATGTGGTTGAAAGGGCCTGGAGAGAAGAGTTGAGGTAAACTGTCTAAACCAGTGAGGGACTGGACCCCCTAGGGCCCAGGATGAGGGTGATAGGGTGTCAGTGGAGTCAGCAGGGGCCACCAGAATTCCTCAGAAGAGACAAGCTAACTTCTCTGGAGATGCAGCTGAGAGGTTTCTTGTAAGGAGGTGTACCAGATGGCTATGTCCGTTCATTTTTCCACGTGACGCCGATTATGGAAAGTGTTCTCTAAGAGCTGGGCATGGTGCTGCCTGCCTGTGATCTCAGCTTTGAGGTCTGAGAAAGGAAGAAGGATGGATGGTGAGTTCAAGAACAGCCTGCTCTACATACGGAAATCCTGTCACAAGCAACAACACAAAATGCCTACAAAATCTGACCATTTTAACCACCCTACAACCTGGACCAAGAGTGTTAAATGTCTATACTAGGCCTACAGATTAGGGGTTGCTACTTAGCATGTCCAGGAGATGCTACCAGCATCTGGTACCCAGAGGTCAGGGATGCTGCTGATCATCTTAAGATGCATGAGATGCCCCACTCTACAGGACACATCAACAGTACTTGGGCTGGCTAACCTGAGAATGAGTGAGCAGGGAAAATTACCCAGTTCTGATTGATTCATGGGCTGGGCCAATCAGTGCATTATACCTCAAAATGGGAAATGGCTTTGTGCTGAAACCATCTGGTAGCATCAAGGCTGGTCTTTGCAGAAACTTGGATTTATGTAGTCTAAGTTTGTTAGTTTTCAAAAGGGAGTCTCAAGCCTGGACTGGTCTTGAACTTGCTATTCAAGGTTTGCCTTGAACTCTTGAGGCTTGGTCAATACTTTCTGAATTGCTGGGATTACAGGTGTGTACCACCATCCTTGGCTTATACCATGAAGGCTTGTGTATGCTGGGTAAATGTTCTGCCAGCTTAGCTGCATTTCTGACCTATACAGTTTAATTGCAAAGGCCTGTGAGAGTCAGCTATGAAGACAGCTCCTGTCTCAGTGCTGGGCACTGACCACTAAGCTTCTGCTCTTCGGGGAAGGGGATGGATGCTCATGGCCTTCATGGCCGGCGTCAGGAAGGCTTTCACCTCCTTAGGGGAAAGGCTGACCTCTGTTTTCCATTTTGACAGGATCAAGAGAAGAGTTGCTCGTCCCAACAGTCACACCAAGGACTCCTCTTCCCACCCTGTCCCCTGGATGGGAGACGACACCGGCAGAAACTCTATCCGCTGCCTCTTCCCAGCTCCACACCCCACAAATGGCTGCCCTGGAGGGTCCTCCTCAGCATTTTGTGCACCAGCCTGCCAAAGAGTTCACCAAGGCAAATCCACAGTTGTGTCCTCTGTGTGATGTTCCCTAGCCAAGAATCTGGTCCCCATGAGGCAGTGACGACCTCAACTGGGCCTAATCCCTTTCTTACTAGTCCAGTCATTCAAGGACAGTCACACTCTGACACCTTCTCCAGCCACTCCCCATTAGTCACATTTCTTCCTCAAATTCAGAATGTTTCCCAGGGAATGTGGGGACCAAGAGCGCTCCCACCTAAGGGAGGACCCTTTCGCCTGTCTTCTCTGGCTCTCAGCCTTTCTGTACCTTGAGGTGTGATCTGAGGAAGCAGCAGTAAAGATAGCAGCTGTATTCACAAACGGGAGTCAGAAACTGAGGAATGCCTCAACAGTCTGATAGCAGGAGTCCTGGAGGCAGGGCTAGAAGCCCAATCTGAAGCCAGTGACCCCATATCCATTTCTGGGCTGAGGTCTGCAGGGTGGCCAGGGAGGGCTGTATGCTTTTATTTCTGAAGCCTTTTCTCTCTTTGCAGCAGGAACTGGCAGGGCCATTTATGCAAATAACTAGACCTGCAGGAGGGAGCTGGGTGTCCATGGCTTCCCCCTCCTCCAGTGCAATGCAGGAGTACCAAGGTCCTCAGACTCCTCCAGAGAAAGCCGACTTTCGTCCACATCCCCAGACTCCAGCTACAGTCTCCTCAGAACACACTGAAGTTTCCCAGGCTGGCCCTGGCCCTTCTTCACATTCGGCTTTCTTGGCTCCCAATTCCCTGAGCACACTTTTGTCTTCAGAAAGCCCTTCTCCTCCGTGGCCTTCCTGGCCATCTGATGGACCCCAAATGCTCCTGAGTTCTGCACCATCTGTTACATTAACTGAAGTTCCAAGAGCTAGGAGAGCTGAGCAGGACTCTGTTCAGCCACCAGGAAGTCCCTTCCCTCCAGGAGAAGTGTCAAGCAAGGCTATGAATTCAACAGAGCCCATGGAGCCCATCCCGAGGGAGCCTGCCCACATCAGTGAGGCGTTTCCACCATTGACAAGGCCCTTCATGAGCAGCCTGGCTGAAGAGTGGCTGATTTTCCACCATGACCCTAAGAGACCTCAAGAGAGACCCATAATCAAAGCTGAGGAACCTCTGCAAAATGACCATGATCTCTCTGGAGAGGAGACCAGAGGGTACCTGGACCTGTCAACCTCAGAACCAAGTCAGGAGATGAAGGAACTGGAGACAGATGCCACATTCACCACCTCAAAAAGGAGGCAGCCAGATGCCAGGGCCTATCTGGGGACCTTAAGTCCAGAGCCCACTGGGAGGTACAGGGTGGGTCCAGCAGCTCTCCAGACAATACTTCCCAAGGGCCTTCTGGCTTCCACTCCTGAGAAGCCTGCAGCCGATTCTGAAGGAGGTGCAGATAGAACCCTACATCTAGAGTCAGCACCTTTGTGGCCCGAGGGCTGGCATGATCTGGGGGCTGCACACACAGCCAGTCCCCTACCTTCACACACTCAAAGCCTTCTGGTTCCTACAGAAGCCAAATTTCCCCACTCAGGTGAGCCTGGAAACACCTTCCCTGGGGGTCAGGAGTCAATGGAATCCAGGTCGGCCCCCACTGCTGATAGCCATCAACTTCCTGAGTTTTAGTACATGTGGAGGGTTGCTTTGAGAGGCCCCTGTGCTGAGCCTTCCTGGAGTCTTCAGGGGTGAGTCATAGAAGTGTCCAGGGAGGGGAGGCCCGGAGGAAAGGGAGGACATGGTTTGATAGGCTACCCTTCAGGAAGCCGGCTGGGACAGGACAAGAGCCCTTGGCTTCCTAAGCTCGTCCGGCTGTGTTTTACATCTCTCACTGTTAGATCTGGGAAGACATCTGGGCAGGGTGCTGGCCCTGTAGCTGGGCCCACCCATGTCCAAGGCTCTGGTCTCCACTCTAGCTCTATAATCTTAACAGGGCACTAGCCTTTCTGAGCCTTAGTTTCCCCATCAATAAATGGCAATGATATTAATTCCTCCCGGTGGGTTTATTGATGGGGGTCGGGGGCAGTGTGTGAACAAGGATCATATAAAGTTCGGAGCCCTGCCCAAGCATGCCGGGAACCCCAGGAGAGGGGGATGGAGTGTCACTGCTTTGCTTTCTGTTCATCACATCCCATGGTTTCTATGGCAGCAGCTGGTTCCCTTCTGGCTTGGACAGACCCACTAACCTGCAGTGGCCCAGAAGCCCAGCTGTGGCCAGGCACAGTGACCTGGGCCAGGATCCCACTCAGTGCTTCCTTGAGAGGCCAGTGCCTTGCCCTCCCCACCTCCCACCCTAGGTCTGACCTGTGGCCGGAAGTGGGGTTTGAGATGCAGCCAAGAGGAGGCCAGCGGCAATGCCAGCCCAGAGTGCGAACTAAATAAATAAATAAATAAATAAATAATCAGGGTTGTCTTGGCTGATAAACGGTCTCTACCTAGAAGATGACTTCTCCCTGTGCGTGCCCCCCTTCTTCCTCTTTCTCCGGGCAGATCCATCTCAGGCAAAGGCTTAATAGCCCCATTTAAGGCTTTTCCTTTTCACCACGGAATTGAGCTGCTTCTGCCATTACAAGGTTTTCAGCTTCTCTCTGAAATCAAATTACTGACTCCATTTAATTTTTTAAAAGCTCAGATGATTTCCCTTCTTGAATCTGAACCGTGACTCCAAGGCCAGCCCTCTCTCCTGCCTCCCCCTCAACACCCCCCACCCCCCACCAACCAGGCTCATCCCCTGTAGATAAATGCTGTCCAGGGATGGTGTCCCTCATGCCAAGGCAAGCCTGACACCTAGAGGGGGAAGCCAACAGATGGCAGCCCAGGTCCCACATCCTGGGCACATGGCTGGGTGGTCTTGGCTTCCCCTGGATCTGTAAACTCACAGCAGTCCAGAGAGCCCACATTGACACACCTTTACAAGATCAGTGGTCAGAGCCCAGCCTGATGCTATGGGCTCACGGTCATTCTGCAGGGCCCCTCCCTGAACTGCCTTCCACGGTGTGTGTTCAGGACTCCATCCCTTCACAGATGTCTATGGAACCCCTCCTTTCTACCAGGTACTGTTCCAGCTCCAGGAGGCCCTCTAGACAGAGAAAAGTCCTTTATTCGTGTGTGTGTGTCGTGTTCTAGGGGTGGAGATGTAATAACTGCACAGGACAATTCCAGATGTTTCCCAGTGCTCTGAAGAGAACCAAGCAAGCATCTGGGTCAAAGGCTGTTTTGAGTGAGAATGTCAGAAAGCACCAAGGAGAAGGTCAGAGGCAAACTCAGAAAGAGCCCAGGAGTCAGGCACAAGGTATAGTGTCACAGGCCTGTGAACCCAGGGCTCTGGGTACTGAGGCAGAAGGCCCTTGAGACCATCGGGGGGCTGCAAAATGAGACTCTGTCTCCAAAATAACATAGTCAAACAGTCCCTCCCACTGCGAAAAAATACCTGGGGGAGGTCATTTAGGACAAGTGACAGAAATTACAAGGGTGCCAGGGGACCGAACGGTTACTGGAGAAGGCATTCAAGCAGGATGTTGTGGAAGGCAGGGACCCTGTAGGGTTTGAATGTCTTGAAGGAGTTTTCATTCTGACCTCAGAGGGTATCAAATAATGTATGCCCTTTAGGAGACAAGCAACCTTAACATGGGTGCTTTACAAACGGGGCCATGGCTGAATGGTTGGTCGGAGGAACAAATGTAGAAGCCAAGAACCTGGAGAACATGGGCTGGCTGGTTCAGGACTTGCCTGCTCTCCTAAAAGGAAAGTGACTCTCCAGGTCCCTTCTGCACTCCATGTAGTTCTTGTGTCCCGATGATTTGAGGGATGAGGTTGGTAGGAGACAGGACATGCCTTCCATCTTCCATCATCACCCTGGTGCTGCCTCGGGGAGTCATTCTGTGCCTTCGATTTCTGCACCACTCACCCATCCTCATCTTCACCCCTTCAAGGCCACCCAGCTTTGGGACATCACAGACCAGGGCGTAACCACACCCAGAAGTTCTGTGAACCTGGGGCTTTTTCCCAAGTCCCAAGTGTGTTGTACCAACCTGCATCCTTGGACACCAGACAAAGGGAAGGGGTTAATGAATCTCAGGCCTGGAGTGATGATACAGCTCAGTAGGCAGAGAGCTTGCTTAGCATGAGGCTCAGGGGTTTGATCCCCGGCACTGCATAAATCGGAGATGGTGGTACACATCTGGACTCCCAGCATACCAGAGGTGGACGTTCAAGCTCAGTCTAAGCCACATGGCACATTCGAGACCAGCTTGAAATAGATAAATAAGACTGTATCAAAATAAATAATCACTATGAATGGCTCAGCAATTCCCAAGGCAGGAAGAGCCTAGGCATAGCCTGGGCTGGGCTCTGAGTGTTCTTTCCAGCCAGAACAAACAATAGGCAGCCATTTCTTCCCCCTCAGCTAACTCTCTTTATCTTCTGAAAAGTGGGAAGACTTCTTTAATTGAAAAGCACTCCGGGTTCTGTGCAGGACTCCTGTTCTCTTTTAAGACGTAACGACACTGGCTCTGTGACCCCCTCTCCTACTCTTGATGTACCAGGGCCAGAATGGCACCCATGACCAATTCTGGGGCTATGGCGGCCATATTCGTGAACATCGTCCCTGCCTTGGGGACATCTAATTTTTTTGCCGAGACCTCCCAGGTCTTGCAGGCATCTGTTTATGCCTGACACATCTGTGTGCCGTGACATCTTGGAAGGGGGATTCTGTGGGGCTTGGGGTGGGAGTGGGGTGGGGGGGTCTTAGCCAGCCCAGGCTATTCAATGTGATTAGATACCACTGGATCCCTTGGGTTCTAATCCCCTTGCCCCTAGGGACTATGCAGAGTCTCAGCCAGTATGCATACATACATTGTACTTCTCCCTTGTTTGTTCCATGCAGCAGTCATCACAGTAAGGAAAACCTTGGGTTTGCCTCTGTGAGTACCAAGCCCGTGGCCCTGGACTCTCAGATGTTCGATACTCCCTGTGATGGCTTCCTGTCATGGCATACCCTTTTAGCTTCGGCTGCGAGTCTCTGTTGGGTATTTGAATCTTACTTAAACTGGAACTGTAGTTATCAACTCAGTAATTCTCCAAATTACCGAGTAACAGAACTCCTGATCCTCTACCTCCTGAGTGCTGGGATTACAGGCATGAACCGCCTTGCCATATGTCATTCATATAAGGCTGGACATGGAACCGGAGGGGTGGGGCATGCTGGACAAGAGTTCTACCAACTGAACTATGTCTCAGCCCTATCTCCTCTCCTCAGCCTCCTCCTTCCTCTTTGGAGACCCAGGGTGAGCCATTCCACACCCCAGCACTGTGCCTTTTAGAACCCTAGTTCTCAGAGTGAGATCCCCAGCCAGCAATGTCTGCATTCCCTGGGAATTCACTAGAAACACTAATTACTAGGGTGTTTTTTGTTTTGTTTTGTCTTGTTGTTTTGAGACAGGGTGTCATGTAGCCCAGGCAGCACTGGAACCTACTGTGTAGCTGAGGCTACCCTTGAATTTCTGATCCTCCTGTTTCCCTTTCCCAGTTGATGAGATTACAGCCGAGTCCCACCATGCTCAGTTTAGATTGCAAATTCTTAAACTTGGAATGTCGCTCAGCTACCACAGTCTAGCTTGGCCACTGCAGCAGGGAACGAATTGGACCACACCTCAGATGACAGATCAAGAAATTCAGTCAGCAAGGCCTGGTAGTTTGCATTCTAACAAGACTTCCCGAGGATTCAGGCGCTCCATTGCACACAAGAAAACAATTGCTAGAGAGAGAGAGAGAGAGATCCCCTAAGTCAGAGAACACCTCTGCCTCTAAAATAAAGGTGACATTCTGTTTCCAAAGTCTTGCCACCTCCATCTGCCCACTGAATTCAGAACCACCCCTCTGAGGAAGAAAGAAATGATTGTTCCCATTTTATGGATGAAGAAACTGAGGCTCACAGCCCGGTCCAAGGTTGCATAGCTGGAAAATAGTAACTCAAGGTCACTGACCCTGAACTTCTTATTCCTAGGCAAGGAATCCTTCCAGCACACCTTGGATCTTCAGAATTCCTTTAGGCCGAAGAAACAAACACGGGTCCATTGGCCAGGAAGGAGGTCTGCCTTCCAGCTTTCTGCCCAATTTCCAGTTGCAATCACAAGAGAGAGCATCCAGGAAGCATAAATTTTGCCTGGCAGTTGAGTAAGAGCTCTGAAAGGAGTTACACGTCAGGGAGATGGGACTTTATTTCTCAATGAAATAGCCTTTTTATGGCTGGAATAAAAGTGCCAGGGGAGCCTAATGCCAGGAAGTAGCAAGCGCATTTGATAAACTCCTCCAGCCAGGGCGGGGCTGCATGGGAACTCATGGCAGAGGTCCCCACGACTCCAGTGCAGGTTTCTCTTTAGATTCGAGTCCTGGGAGAGATCTTGGTTGAAGTTGGGGGACAGGGGGCGGCGGTCCTCGTGACCCTTCTGGATGGAGAGCAGCTGACTCTAGACCCAGAGCCTGCAGCCAGGTCTCCATTTAAGAGTGGAACTGCAATGTGGAGAGAAGCCAGCAGGGGGCAGCATAACACACTGTTCCAGCTTGACCTGTGGCTGCTACAAGGGTCGGGTGCTTGGGAGTGGGGGGCCTCTGGGATGCAACTCTCAGAAGAGGTCCGCAGGAACCCTCCCCAGGAAGTCTTCCTCCTTTCTCTTCAACCTTTTCATATCAAAGATCATTTTCCCATAAGCAGGAGACTATTCCCTCATCTAAGCAGTAGTTGAGGTACGGTTTCCCTCTCTTGCCCACTCTCTGACTGTTTTCGTAAGCTTCTACAGTTTATCTTTGGACTTGACTAACTCGCTGACTTCCTCCCAATGGGGTCTTTCAGATGGTCTTAGTGTAACTATGTGCAAATGGGCAGGGTTTGTGGGTTGGGGGCGGGGCACCTCCTTAATAGTCCCTGGGGGGCGTAGGTGGGGGGTGGGGAAGGCGCGAGAAAGTCCTGAAGGGCAAAGAAAGCAAGGAAAGCTCCTCATCTGAGTGTGTGTGATTGGCAGGTTTACGGCCTCAGGAAGGTGCGTGGTATTCCGCACAATCAAGTCATTTTTAAAAATAATCTCCCTGCTTAGGTCGAACATGCTGCTAATTGCATTTTAATAAGTCTCTTAAAATCTTGCCATATTTTTTAATATCCTAATATTAGGTAAGTGATTGCGGGGGACACTGGAGGGCACGGGGAGTTTATGTAACAGAGGGAGGGCTCTAGAGAAGTGGGGGGCTGGGAGTGGCTGCCAAGTGGCCTGTGGTGTGTGTCACATAAGGGTGTCTGCATTTATGTGCGGGTGGAATATCGAGGGCGTGAGCGTGTGTCTGCTCCGTGTGTAAAGGAGACAGACCGAAGCCCCCAAACTGGAACACCCGAGTCTGAGGAGACCCCTGACTCAAGAACAAACGCCCTGGGCTCAGAGTGGGACCACTTAGCATGACAGAGAATTCATGCCTCAGGCTGGTGAGGCCAGAGTGTGCGCCATCCTTTCTTCCCTTTCTGGCCCCAGACTCTGGCTGTGTCAGCTGGACCTAGCATCCTGAGTACTGTGCTATCTCTGCCCTGCTCAGTAACGTGAGAAGCAGGGGTGGGCAGTTCCCGGTGTTCTTCCCACACACCTGGTATTTTTTTTTTGCTGACCATTTTCCCCTAAGTGACCCTGTAGGGTGAGTGTTTTTAGGGTCTTGGAGTGAACTTAGAGCTGAGAAATGGCAGAGATGTCCTTTGAATCTACAGTCAGCTCCTGTGGTTAGTGGAGACACTCTCTCTCTCTCTCTCTCTCTCTCTCTCTCTCTCTCTCTGTGTGCTCATGCACACATATGTGCATGAATACAGTTGTCTGTGGAGGCCAGAGGCATCAGATTAGCTGGATTCGGAGTTAAAGCAGCTAGATATAAGTCATCTGCTGTGGATGCTAGGGACTGAACTTGGGTCCTTTGGAAGAGCAACCAGTGTCTCTTAACCACTGTGGCATCTCTTTAGGTTCCCAGGCCCCCTCTTTTTTTTTTTTTTTAAACCTGGGTCTGGTAATCTAGCTCAGGTTCTCACATCTGTAACGCAAACACTTTCCGACCCGAGCCATCTCCCCATCCCCCAGCAGAGAGGCTCATCCTGTCTGGACAGAAGGATGAGCTCCAGGGACTTCCTGCACAGCCAAGTATCCAGGCCTATGGACACCACAGTGAGACAGCAAAGGAGACTAGCAGAAGCTGGGCAGCTGTCCTGGCGACAGGATGACCCCTGAACTGTCTGTTACTACAAGCCAGACTCCTCAGACCAAAGTCAATGCACCTTACTCAGACTTTGGAGGTCAGAGGCCTGGAGGACCCTGCTGAGGTCACTGGGTCAAACGTTTTAGCTATTCTTTGGACTAGTGGAGGTTCCTGGATGCCTCTACTGGCCCTGGCCATCCTCCTGCCTCCTCCTCATCCACACCACCAGCCCGGGTGGGAGGCACATGTTGAGCGAACTTCTGAACAGGAAGTCAGAGTCCAGGTCGGCCGAGTCCCTTTTCATGTGGTTTCTTTAATCCCCCGGGCTGGGTTTCAGAAGCGTTTTATAGTTTCAGTTTTACAAAGCTATGCTCTCTTTAATGTTAGCGTGTTCAAGAGGTGGGGGGAGAGGGCTTCAGTCGAAACATGTGTGTTCTACACCAGCCAGCTGCGGGGCCATGCAGCCCAGGGAGGAGAGACAGCAATGTGGCTTCCAGGTTCCCACCACAGGGCCTGGATGGACGCACACGATATCCATTGGCCTCTCTCAAAAGCTCATGCTTGCCTGTACCTGGTCCTCACGATGGTCAGTAGTGCCAGCATCTCACCTCCCTTCCCATCTGGTGCTTCATATGGAGGATGCTGGTCTTTGCTTTCACACCTTCGGCTTTACCCACCAGCATCTCAGGTAGTTATTTACTTGGTGTCTTCCCCTTACATAGACACAAGCTAAGTAGAAATAGCCAGGAAATGGTCCATTTGATATGCCAGATGTATCTGAATGGTCTCTCTCACACACAAATATATAACTTTTTTTTCTTTTTCTTTTTTCCTGGCTTTTTGGGACAGGGTTTCCCTGGCTGTCCTGGAACTCACTTTGTAGACCAAGCTGGCCTTGAACTTCATGTAGATCCGCCTACCTCTGTCTCTCAAGTTCTGGGACTAAAGGTGTGTGCCACCACACCTGGCACAAATATACATAACTTTTAAATGAAAAGAAAAACATAAAATTACATCTTTACCATGCATCTTCCAGAGAAGTCAGTACAAATATGTCCCCTTCCCCAGAAAAGATAATTTTTTAAATTCAAATTTTGCTGGTTTGTTTTTGTTTTTCAAAACAGGCTTTCTATGTTTTGCCTGTTTTGAAAGGCCTGGCTGTTCTGGAACTCACTATGTAGGGCTGGCCTCGAACTCAGAGATATGCCTGCCTCTGCCTCCTGAGTGCTGGGATTATAGGTGTGCACTACCACTGCCCGGCTTAAATTCAATCTTTAAAAGATTACATTTATTTATTTATCTGTTGCAGGGAGGGGACCATGTGTGTACCATGACTCAGAAGTCAGAGGCCAACTTACAGGAGTCAGGTCTCTCTTTCTATCAGGTGGAACCCAGGGAGTCATGACATTAGACTTGGTGGCAAACACCTTTACCCTCTGAGCCATCCCTCCAGCCTGAAGGAGATAGTTTAGCCTTTGCCACTGCAGCACTTGAGGACTGTACAATATAATCATATTGTGTCGGGGCACCATTTGAAGCAGTCCTGGGGTGTATGAAGCCCTGTGCGTTTGCCACGGCTGGTAGAGGCAGGTGTCTTGGGGAAATGTCAAGGAGTTGGTGTGTTCCCTACCTGATGGGTCTGTCTGCAAGGCCACCACTCTTCTGCCTGTAGGCATGGTCTCCCGTTGCCTGGGCTTACCCTGAGTACAGAGAGGAGAGAAGAACTGGACTTCCTGGCAGTAAGGTAGATGGAAAGAACAGACTTTGGAGTCAGTGAGTCCTGGCTTAAATCCTGGCTGTGCTTCCTGCTTCCTGGTAGGAGCGTTGCTGTGGGTGAGTGTCAGTGTCTCGGGGCTTTGAGCTGAGTCTTCCCATTTGTGGCATGGGAAGAGCAGCGTTGGTGTGGAGGCAGTGAGGCGAGAGTTTGGGAGCCTGGGAGCCTCGTTCTGAGCCACTTTGTTTCTGACCCCAGCCTTCACTTTGCTAAGGGTCCTGTCTTCTCCACGAGAGGCAGGAAGAGTAGCATAGACTTGCTGGGCACAGGGCCTGGTTCCCCATGTCCAGTGTAAGGACAGAACTACTTTCTGGCCTGGGGTGATGACAGGGGCCCTGGTCTGCAGATGCTGTACTCCTACCAAGGCACACCCTTTCACCCTTGCTGGCCCCAAAGTTCTATGGGCATTCCATGGTCTCCAGCTGCTTATATCCCAGAGCCCTAGGCACAATGTCTGCTCTGAGTTACCACCCTCAGTAGCCAGTGGCTGCCCACTGCTCCTCACCTCCCTGATGGGGTCTTGGGGGTGAGTGCTCTTCCCGGAGCTGGTTCCCTTCCTCAGAGGCTGCCGGTCAGTAGGAGGAATAACGGTGGTTGTGATTGATATGGCCAACCACTTCCAATGTGACCGATGGGGCAGAGCCCTTGACACATTTCCTGTCTGCCTGTGTCACTCGGAGGGAAGGGATCGAGAGCAGTGCCTGACACAGGGTAAGCCCTCAAGAAGATTTGCTAGGACTGGAGCAATCGAACAAGCATGGGGATCTGACTTCAACCCCCTAAGACTCATGTGGGTCTTGGAAAAAGCCGAGGATGGCAGAGTGCCTGGAATCCCAGAAGTGGGGAGGTGGAGAGAGTGGGCTTGCCAGTCTAGCCAAACCAGGAAGTTCAGGTTCAATGGAAGATCGGGTCTCAAAAAGTGAGTTGAGAGTTACGGAGACCTCTGGCCTCTGCAGGCATGCGCACTGCGCACACAATTTGCTGAAGTACAGAGGCTTGGGGGGGGGGGGCCGGGGCGGGGGCGGGCGGTCGCCGATCACCGCCTCCTCTTGTGTTTTTTCTCCAGGAATGGTTGCTAATGGTGGGTGTTCAGTCACCACCTGAAGAGCTGCCATAACTAAGCACCATACCTTCTCCCTTCCTTTTGGGTGAGTCTGTCCACTTACCCCCCAGCCACCCAGGAGAGAACTACCCTGGGCCACGGGCCCCTTCTGTCCCCCCAGGGCAGTGAAGGGCTGGGCGCTGGCCTTGCTACAGCTGCTTGGGGCCCAGGGAGGAGAGAATCAAAGGCAGGCCATGTGGGCCCCTGCTTTCATCTCCCAGCTTCAAAGAGGTGCAAACAAACCCTGTCCCCATGCCAGGCGCTGCAGCAGCTCGCTGCTTACAGCCCCAGCCTGTCCTTCCCCATCCTCTCTTCCGTCTCAGAAAGAAGACAGGACCCAAATCCTGGTCCCTGGACACCCAGAGGGCCCAGACTGCTGGCAGAGCAAGCAATGCCGGGCAGGGGCCACGGTGCAGCAAAAGGCGGGTCTATCAGGCGGGGGCTAAAGGCGGGGGCTAAGGCGACTGAAACCCTTCATCTCACACGCTCCTGTTGTGGGTCAACCTGGGATCTGGGACTCACACAGTCTGAATAGAACCTTCCAGTCAGGAGCTGCACTGCTCAGGTTGCGTTCTGGGGTGGGGTTAGACCAAATGGACTCTCAGGATCCCTGACAGTACAGAAAGGTGCGTGCGGCACAGTTCATGGGTCACTTTTATATCAGTTTCCACTAAAATGAAAGCAATGGGCATTATTAGGGTTAAAAATGTTACTAAAATTACCAGGTCACCTGACCCCTTTAAATGTGTGCCCGGGGGTCACTTTACTCCTCCGGGAGCATTCAGCTCTGGGTTGAAATCCCATTCTGCAGATGAAGGGTCTGAATCTCGAGGGGTTTTGTCATGTGGCTCCGAGGAGATGCTCAGCCAAAATCTATGAGATAGCTAGGTTGGCATCTGAGGCAAGGTGTGTAATGCTGTCTTCAGGGGAGACACAGGCGAACGCTGGTCATGAGCAGACTCTGGTCCAGAGTTTGGTGGACAGGACCATAGAACCAGCTCCCAAGTCTCTAGGACACTTCTGGCCTCTGAACAGCAGGGAGAGATAGGCATGTCTCAAGAGGCTCTGGGGTTCAGACCGTGCTGAGTTTTGGTGTTTCACCTGATGGATGATCTTGGATCAGGATTTATTTATTTATTTATTTGTTTGTCTGTTAGTTTTGAGACAGGGTCCTGTGTAGCCCAGGCTGGCCTTAAGCTCCATACGTAGATGAAAGTGACCCTGAACTTTGATTCCCCCGCCTCTGCCTCCTGAGTGAGGGAGGATATGGGATTATATGTTCTTCTACCCACTTGACTCGGAGCTGGGGAGAGAACACAGGGCTTAGTGTTGGCTAGGCAAATCCTCTACTAGGCAAGCCACTGACTCTGTAAGATGGGGGTGATGGTATTATTAATAATAATAATAACAATAATAAAAATAAAAACGGTGCTTTTTACCTCAACTCTTTCCCTGAGAAGCAGGGAACAGTGCTATGAGTGAGGTGCTATGGCAGGCACCTCCATTTCAGTCACACCGAAGAGACCTTTAACAGTAGCACACCATGTTAGGCATGAGGTGGCACAGTTTGACTGTTCTGTGGGGTGTGCATAACACAACTGATAAGTAGCAAAGCCAGGGTCTGGGCTCAGGAGCCCCTTGGCACCCTTATCCCTGTTGCTCAGAAATCTGAGGTGTCCCAGAGAGCCGGAGTCTGAGTCTATCACTATAACCATACCCACACAGGGGGACTAGGGTCCAGGGGACTGTTACCACACCCAGTGATAGGGACAGAGGAAAAACTCTGACCCCTCTCCATCATTTCTCTGGGTTCACCTGGGCACTGGGTCCCTTTTCCCAAGATGGATTCCATCCTGGCCCTCCCAGCTCTGTTTCTGAGGTCCTGAGGCCCCGAGGCCCCTGAGCATGGCTTTGGGACTTTGAATTGAACTGTCCCCAGGTAATCGGGCTTCAGGGCTGCTCTAATACAGGATCTGGGAGAGGACAGAGGGGCTCAGCACACTAAGCAGAGAGGGCACATGGAAGCTCCTGTGAACGAGTAGAGGGATCAGACTAGTTGGGCTCCTGAACTTCTGGATGGGACTTGGAAGGCTGTAGTGGGTACCGTGAAATCCCAGGGCACCCCAAGAACAAGGAAAGGCAGCCCACCGTAAAGGTCTGAGGGCAACAAGATGAAACATGTTCAAGGTGGAGGCCAAGAAGCAAGGTCAGGTCATTGGGGACCCCGGTGGGCAGAACTTGCTAAAGGCTGAATGGGGGGGGGCTGCTCCCACAGCTGGAGAATAGGGGTCCCCAGAGGTGGTAGCAGGAAGTGAGTCAATTGGAACCAAACAGGGCCAATGGGAACCAGATGTGATTAGGCTCTTGCAGGGAGAGATGTTTTCTCTTTTCTTCCAAGCTGTGACTGGGGGAAGGGGAGAGGGTACAGCCTGGTGTTCTTTACTCCACCCCAACCCACTACGTCTCCACCTCTGGCCCAGTGTGGCATCAGGAGCTTAAGATAAACCACCAGTCCCCAACAGGTAAGGAAAGCCATGGCTGGGAAGGAGTTTGCACAATTCCCAAGTTGCCCCACAGAGTCTCCAGGAGGGGGTGGGGGCAGAAACCTCCTGCCCTAGCTTCTGCCTGTAGCTATGGAGGTTCTTGGGGATCCAGACTCTTGGAGTGTAGATTGTCTAACCCTAGCTGCTGGTATTGCAGGTTCCTTGCTGGTTGGCATTAGAATCTAGGCTCTGTGCCCGGTTCTAGACACTGCTTTCAGAAGGTCCTCTTGGATCCTTAGGTTGGATCAAGTACCCAATCTGTATCCCCAGGGTTCTTAGTGGTTTTTTGTTTGTTTGTTTATTTTTCCTTTTTTTTTTTCCGAGACAGGGTTTCTCTGTGTAGCCCTGACTGTCCTGGAACTCACTCTGTAGACCAGGCTGGCCTCAAACTCGGAAATCCGCCCGCCTCTGCCTCCCAAGTGCTGGGATTAAAGGCATGCACCACCACTGCCCGGCTCACCCTTAGTGTTTTCTGTTTGTTAGTTTTTGTTTTGTTTTGTTTTGAGACAGGATCTTGTGACTAGCCTGGACTCACTGTATATAACTTGGCCTTGAACTTGGAGTTATCCTTGTCTCTACTTCCTAAGTGCTTGGATTATAGATGCATATGACAGACAAGGCCCAGCTTCCTTCTATATTTTGTTTATTGGTTGAATGATTGAGACAGATCCTTAGCTCAGATTGACCTTTCTGCTATGTAGTTGAGGATGACCTTGAACCCCCAAACCTCCTACTTCCACCTCCTAAGTCAGTAGTTCTCAACCCGTGGGTTGCAACTCCTTTAGAGGTCACATATCAGATATCTTGCGTATCAGATGTATACACTGCAATGCATAACAGTAGCAAAGTTACAGTTATGAAGTAACAGCGAGTAATTTTATGGTCAGGGTCACCAAAGCATGAGGAACTGTGTTAAAGGATCACAGTGTCAAGAAGGTTGAGAACCACAGTCTAAATGCTGGGATCATGGGCATGCGCCAGCACACTTGATTTATGGTGCTAGGGATTGAACCCAAGTTGCTCCATCAGCCTTCAATGGAGTTTATGGTATAGGATTTTAACTCCGTCCAGTGAGTTGCTTAGAATCCCTGTCCTCCTCACCCACCACTGTCAGCACTGAGGCTGAAGAATCCATAGCCACACCTCCAGACTCCCTCATACCCACTTTCCAATTCTCTAATTCTGGGGTCACTTTGAAACACACACACACACTCAAAGAGACAGAGACAGAGAGAGACAGAGAAAAAACAGTTAATGCTTATGACCAAAAAAAAGGCAAACTAGCCAGGCTGTGGTGGCGCAGACCTTTAATCCCAGCACCCGGGAGGTAGAGGCAGGCAGATTTCTGAGTTCAAGACCAGCCTGGTTTACAGAGTGAGCTCCAGGACATCCAGGGCTACACAGAGAAACCCTGTCTCGAAAACCGAAAACAACACAGAAACAGAACATAAATGTGAAAGGTCCCTTGCCTGCGCCATCCCCCCAGGCTCTCCCCAACCGTGGCGACCACTGTTTGGCTTGGTGCAGGCTTTTCAAATCCTAAGTGTGCACTGGCAAAAACGCAACAGTAAACTTGCCTCTTTACTGCTGTTAAGAACACAGTTCAGTGGCACCAAGGATGCTCATCACCAAGGTGCTACTCCAGATCCTTTTTATCTTCTCCCACTGAAACACTTCCCAGGGCAGAACTTGCTCCCCATCACCCCTTCCAGCCCTTGCTTTACTTTCTGTCTCTGTGATACCTGACTGCTCTGGGCACTTCGAGACAACAGAATCATTCTCCACTTCTGTGTTTGAAACATGTCACCGAGGAAACCATCCCCAAGACTCCCTGTGTTATAGCAGGTGTCAGGATGTCTGTCTAAACTTTTTCTTTAAAGCCACTGGAAATGTAGCTCAGTTCATTGTTAGAGTACTTGGCAAGCATGCGCAAAGCCCTGGATTCCACTCTGGCACTGTACAGGCTGGGTGTGGTCGTGCACGCCCACAGTGCGGTCTTGAATAGGTATCCTGGCATGTCAAGATAGCTATGTACAGAATGTGTGTTGTTCAAATATACAGCATATTTCTTTTTTTTTATTATGTGCGTATGTACACATTTGTGTCCGTGTACACATGCGTGTGCATGTTCTTGTGTGTGCTGGGCATGTGTGCATATGTGTATGCCTAACTGTGTGGAAGCCAAAGGACAAATCAGGTGCAGTGCTCAGGAATGTTGTCTACCTCCTTGGACAGGTTCTCGTGTTGGCCTGGCCAGCTAACGAGCTCTCAGAATCCTCCTGTCTCTGCTCCCTTAATACCATGTGTACCACCAGGGCTACCACTTTTTCATGGGTTTTAAGGATTGAACTCAGGTTCTCAGGCTTTCAAGGCAAGCCCTTGACGGGCTCTGAACCCTTTCTCAAGACTTTTGAAAAACACCATCTACTTGCTTGCATCAGCCCAGTTCCCTAACATGACAAGGACACTCTGTCTCTAAGCCCTGACCCACATGGGTCCACCTGCTATCTTTGTCTAAATCTTTCTCCAATTTTCAAACTTCTGGGGAGTGGGGGGCTAAAGAGATGGCTCAGTGGGTAAGAGCTCTTGTTCTGCAAGTGTAAAGACCCGAGTTCAAATCCCCAGCTTCCAGATAAAAAGCTGGGCATGGCTCCATATGTCTATAACCCAGTACTGAGTGTTGGAGACAGGTGGATCCTGACGGCTGGTTGACCAGCTGACCTAGCTGAAACCATAAATTCTGGTCCAGTGAGAGATCTTGACTCCAAGACAATAAAGTGGAGAGCAATAACATTGTTGTGTTCTGTCCTCTGCCTGTACACATGGGCATGCATATGTCCACCTCCCTCTCTCTCTCTCTCTCTCTCTGCTCTGTTCAAATGCTCCAAGAGGCCCCTTTGTTCTGCAGACCCCAGGGATCTCTCTCTCCTTGGCTTCTTCAGCATTTTATACCCCAGATCCTCTCTGATGGTGGCTGAGTTTCCACACTCCTCAGGGAGGGTGACCAGTCCTCCTGATCTTGCAGTAAGCATCTCTGAGAGCCAGGCCACCCCACCCTGAAACCTGTCCCGTGTGAGTGAGAGAGTATATAATGGTGTGCTTGCTTATAGGAGGGCAAAGGTCAAACTTGCTGAGTACTGTGGGGGTAACACTAGTCCTGGTGTTAGTCGAGACAGAAATTGTTGGTTTCATAATCATGTGGCACCTGATACTTTTAGATTTGAGGCACTTTCTACTTACATTATGCTCTCCCAAGTGGACATCAAAAGTCCACTTTGTCTCGAAAAACAAAACAAAACAAAAAGTTCACTTTCCAGCTTCCCTTGCAGCTAGGATAGATCCATGTGACCTGGCCTCTGTTAATCTGATATGCCCTAGGATTTTTGCTTGCATGAGTCACTGGCCTGGTTTGGTGCTGAGGAGCTCCTGTAGAAACATGGGAGAGACACAACTAGACACTAGAGGAAGTGATGAAGCAGTCATGGCAGGTGCATCCCTGACATCTGTTGTAGACTGAATTGTCTTTTTCTGTGCTCGAGGATAGCAGCAGAAGTCTCTTCATCAAAGCAACCCTGGGTGCCTGACCATCTTCCTCATATGAGTCAGGAGAGTGTAGTGGTTTGAGTGAGCATACTTGGTCCCCAGTTAGCAGAACTGTTTAGGAAGGATTAGAAGATACGGCTTTATTAGAGAGATCCGTCACCAGGGGTGGGCTTTGAGATTCCAAGACTTTCACCATTCCCTGTGTTATTGAAATATGTAATCACAATCAGAGGTTTTTACCTCACCTGTGACCATTCAGTTTCCAGATAAAAGGCACAAGCTTTCTTTTTATAATACACCTTACACAGTAGAGCCGGGCAGATATCTACCCTCTATGCTGTTATGTCTACTTCCCTGCCAGTAACCGTGAGATATGACTTGCCGTGTTCCATCTGGGCAGCTCTTCACTCCAATTGGCCACCCCTCATGGCCATGTTCTCACAATTCACCTACCTCATTAGCATCTTCTCCCCCCTCTACCGTTTACTTTTCCTTGTGGTCTCTCCTCGGTCCAAGCCCAGGAACAGAAACCCCACCTTCCTCTCTTTTGCCCAGCTATAGGCTATCAGCATCTTTAGTCAACCAATAGTTTTAAACCGAGGAGCAAGGCTGCGTATCATTACTTGATATATGTGAGGATTCTCTCATCCTTGAGGCAACCAGGGCCAGGATTTAGCATTGTACTCCACAGCAACAGGCCAAACTCAACATCTCACGTGCCATCTCTACCTCTTGCTCGACAATGCAGATGTGATCCAGCAGCTACCAGGCCTTTGCTCCATCATCATGGACTCTGACTCTCTGAAACTGTAAGCCACATTAAATGTTTTCTTTTATAAAAATTAAAAAAAATTACTTTTATTGATGTATGCTTCTCTCTGTGTATGCTACATGTGTATGAGTGCTTTCAGGAGCCTATACATGGCTCCTGATCCTCTAGAGCTGGAATTACAGGCCGTTATGAGCAGTCCAGCAGTCCAACATGAGCATTTGGAATTTATACTCACCTCTACCCCTTCCGCCCTTTGTTGTTGCTGTTGCTCTAGGGTTGTTCAATTGATATTTACATACAGTAAGGCTTACAAAGCTGGGTTTAGTGGCTCACGACTTTAATCCCAGCAGTAGGGAGGCAGAGGCAGACCTATCTCTGTGGGCTCAAGGGAAGACTAGTCTGCAAAATGAGTTTCTGAACAGTTAGAGCTCCACAGAGAAACCTTGTCTCTACAGAACCACAACCACCACCACCAGATTTATGTATGTTCTATATATCTTGACAGACTTACCCAATCACGTAACTTCTATGATAATCACTATATAAAAAAATTCCATCACACTCCAAAGTCTCCAGGACTTTTCAGGCACCCTGAGTTATCATAGAGGCAGTTGACATCAGTACATGAGAGTCAACAATGAGCTTCCAGAAACTTTGTGAGCAGGCTGTTAAGCCAACAGGTCCCTCATTTCTGAGTTCTTTTGGGACTTCCCTATTTACTCACACACACTCTCTGGAGATTGGCCTTTGATGTGTAACTACAGGAAGCCCATGGAAAGATGTGTTAGAGGACAGTTAGTCCCCAGTGTGGCTCAGACTGCATGCTCAGGCTGATGCTGGCCACGGTAGAAGTATTTACACCAAAGAAATTGGCAGTGCCACAAATCCAGGTTTGATGGATTGCTCTGCTGATTGTCTAGACGTGAGAACCCAGTGGACAGTGCTGATTAAATTTAAAGTGTGCTCCCCCTGCAGCCGTTCACCGTGTGTGTGAGTGTGCACAGCGCGTGTGCGCACACACACACACACACACACACATCAAAGAACAACTCTTTCTGGCTCTAAGAGCCATCATCTGACTCAGCAAAGTGTCACTCACATCCATGATGAGTGGATGAAGCTCTGACAGATGTCTTGGTTGTTTTCTTCCTCTCCTGTCAATCGATGGTTCCTTAAATGGCTCCCATGCTACCACTCAGCAGACAAAACCGAGCTTGTGACCGACCATGAGGACGAACAACAAGAAGAAAAGAGAAGAGTCTTCCCATACTGAAGTTTGACTAGGATTGGACTGAGGGTCACAATAAAATGGTGCAGAGGAGCATTGTATGGAGAGAGAGAGAGAGAGAGAGAGAGAGATGAGTGGAGAGAGCAAAATCTAGGTCTCCCCCCATTTGTTGATAAAGATTGACCCCAGAGCTTTGGGCATGTGTGGCAAATACTTGAGCCATGCCCCCAGCCCCATAGCATACAACTTTTATTTATTTATTTATTTATTTATTTATTTAAATTTAGAGACAGGGTCTCCTTATGTGACCTGGCTAGTTTAGAATTCACCCTGTAGACCAAGCTGGCCTTAAACCTACAGAGATCCACCTGCCTCTGCCTCTGGGATGTTGGGTTTAAAAAGTGCACCACTATGCTGGTCTCTGTGTCCCTCTTTAATCCCAGAGCTGGGAGGGGCATCAGGAGGTGGGCAGAGGCAGGAGAATCCATGGAGCTTATTGGCCAGTGAGTCTAGCCAAATTGATGAGTTCCGGGTAAAGTGATAGACCCTTCTCAAAGAAATTAAGATGGAGGACTATGGAAATGGCTCAGTGGGTAAGGTTACTTGCTACCAAGCCTAAGGACCCCAGTTCAATCCCAGGACCCACACGGTGGAAGGAGAAACCTGATCCTAAACATTATCCTCTGACCTCCACAGGTGTGCCTTGACACAGTCATGTTCACACTGAATGAATGAATGAATGAATGCAGTTAAAAAATAAAAATGGAGGGAGATCAACCATACCTGATGTCAACCTCTGGCCTCCACATGTGCATATACAAAACAATAAACAAAAAAAAAAACCATATAAAAGCTCTACTGCCCCACCCTCAAATCTATTGATTCAATTCAATGCCTATCAAAATTCCAGTGGCCTGGCAGGAGAAGGGGTAGCCCAGTGAAACATGTGTTTAGCATTCGTGATGCTCTGAGTTCAATACTCAGAAGAAGAAAATTAATGAACTTTCAGGCAAATGGGGGGAGGGTTTGTCAGGAGTTTGAAGAAGATACCTGTTGTTAACCTCTGACCTCTGACCTCTGGCCTTCACATGCATACAAGGGTACAAGCACCCATACGCATGGGCACACATCCACAGGAACACACACACACACATGCCAACCACACACACGTGGAAAGATGTATTCACAGACTCCCTTATAAAGGTGTTCATTGCTATATTATCATTTGGGGGGGTGGGGGGCATGGAAACATCCTGAATGTCCATGGACAGGAGAACAATGGGATGAATGGCAGTGTGTCCACATTGTGAAATACTATGCAGACTTCAAAAAGAACGAGACAGATATTTACGGCTAGCCCAGAGAGGATGATACATGGCTATATGTTAAAAGCAACTTGCAACAAGACACGCAAGCCCATTTATAAAAATGTACACAGACGTTTGTTTGCACATGCAAAGCAAATGTCTGGAGCCACACACGCAGAACGATGAATAGAGTTATTTCCAAAAGAGACTTTCTACCCGGAGTGCTTCTGATCTGCTGGAGTTCTTTGCCTTGAGCAGTGACTTTAATCTAAAAATAAAAACCACACACAATCACACACACACACACAAGGTGAGGTGTGGTGAGCTGGTTTTCTTTACTTTAGAGATCAGGAATGGAGCCACGGAGGGCCAGTGCTGTCTTGACTTGCCCAGGTGGGTAGCCCAGGATGCCACAGAGAGGAACGGGCTATGTGGAAGTCTCCTGTCTGGTTTCCCAGGCTTTGCTCCACCCTGCCCTATTCACAAGCCAGGGCTCCTATTTTCTTGCTTGTCCCCCAGCCAGGTTGCCCTCAACCTGCACACAGAGGCTGCACACAGAGGAGGTGGCTGAGGTTGTGGTCTGGGCCACATCACCTTTGTCTCTGGTGTATGGTTTTCCCTTGTGGAGCTTCCCAAAGCCAGTGACTATTCCCCACTGCCTGGAGAGTGGAATCTCCATGAGCACCAGGCACACATGTGGTGCACATCAATATATGCAGATAAACACTCATTCACATATTAATTTTTCATCTATCTATCTATCTATCTATCATCTATCTTTGGTTTCTCAAAATGGGGTTTCTCTGTGTAGTTCTACCTGCCTTGGAACTAGTAACTCTGTAGACCAGGCTGGCTTTGAACTCACAAATATCAGCCTGCTTATGCCTCTCACTTGCTGGGATTAAAGGATCATGCCCCCATCCCCAGCTATATATATATACGATGTGCCAATTATTGGGTTCTACCCCAAATCTGCTGTATCTGAATCCCTTGGTGAAGGGAATGAAACCTGGGTTTTATGGGGTCTGTGACACAGTTCAAAGCCGTTTCTCAGCTCTTTCCCTTAGAATCAGCTGGGTACTTAGAAAACAGACCTCCCCCAGAGAACCTGACAGGGTGCATGCATCACCCCATCATTACTATTAGTGCTTGTGTGTGCACACGCATACGAAGGCACACACGTGGAGACCAGAGAACATTTTTGTAGAGTCAGATCCATTCTTTAACTTTCCCATGAGTTCCAGGGATTGACCTCAGATTGCCAGGCTTGGGCAGAAAGCACCTCTACCCACCGAGCCATTTTGCCATGACTTTTACTGTGCCGGTACCTAGGTCTGACAACTACTGGTCTCCCATTGAAAGTCCATCAACATGTCTGGGCTGGGACCTTGCCGCTTGCAAATGCCTCTGATGCCTGGAATATTCAGACAAACTTGGCATCTTGCGACCACAACATCAGAATTGACCCGGAACTTGCTAGAATTACAGATCCCCATGCAGACCCACAGTGTCAGGGCCTGCACCTTTTTCTTTTCTTAAACATTCTTTTTAATATTTCTTTATTTTTATGTGTCTGTTTTGCCTGCGTGTATGTGTGTACCACGTGCGTGCCTTGTTTCTGAGGAGGCCACAGAGGGTGTTAGATCCCCTGGAACTGCAGTTACAGATCATTGTGAGCCACCATGTGGACTCTGGGAATTGAACCTGGGTCCTCTGGAAGAACAGCCTGGGCTCTAAAGTGCTCCCCAGCTCTCCAGCTTTCTCCCACCCCTCTCCTTTTTTGAGACAAGATCTTGCTATGCAGCCTTGGCCCATCTGGAACTTGCTCTCTGAACCAGACTAGTCTTGAACTCATAGAGACATGTCGGCCTCTTCCTCCTGAGTGCCAGGACTACAGGTATGTGCTATGATGTCCACCTTCCATCCTTCTTTGCTCGCTTGCTTCCTTTTTTTTCTTTCTGTTTTTGAAGCACAACCTCATGTGTTTCAGAATGGCCTCAAACTCAAAACCTTGAACTTCTGATTCTCTCAGCTTTACCTCCCAAGGCTGAGGCTACAGGCATTCATTACTACATGTGGTGTTGGGGATGGAACTTAGGGCTTTGTGACTAGAATCTAGGTCTTGGATCCTTAGGAAGGGCTAGAGAGATGACTTGATGGTTAAGAGGGCTTGGGCTTACCATTCTTTTTGTTTGTTTGTTTTTGAGACAGGGTTTCTCTGTGTAGCCCTGGCTGTCCTGGAACTCACTCTGTAGACCAGGCTGGCCTCGAACTCAGAAATCTACCTGCCTCTGCCTCCCAAGTGCTGGGATTAAAGGCGTGCGCCACCACTGCCCGGCAAATGTGTAGCCCAGGCTGGCCTCGAACTCGTGATCTTCCTGCCTCTGCCTCCTTCAGCAAATCCTACCGGCGTGCGCCACCACAACCGGCTTGCCATTCTTATAGAAGACCTGGGTTCAGTTTCCAGCAACCACATCAGGTGGCCCACAACAGCCTGTTACTTTTGGTTCTAGGGATCTGATCTGATGCCCTCTGACCTCCATGGGTACCTGCACGCATAAACTCACACAGGCGTATATATACATACATAAAAAAACAAATTAAAAAATAAAGTAACCTTGAAAGCATGTGTACCTGAGGTGACTAGGATGTGTGCTTCAGGAGACTCTCATGTATACCTCAGGTGACTTGGACACGGATCGCCAATAGAGACACTTAAAAGGGCTGAGCTTCAGTAGGGTAAGTTTATTGATCTCAACACCCAAAATTAGAGCCACCCGAAAGTTTAAAATGCTCTCTCTACCCAGGCAACACCCAGACAGTCTCATCTGGGCATGTGCAGCTCTAAATAAAAGTTTACAGGTGCATCCAACGTGGGGCATGAGGGCCGCTATGCAGAGAGCACAGCTGGTGATGGGGCTAAGGAGCTGTTTGGTGGGATTGGTCACATCACCTTAAGTACTTGGAGATGTAGGCTCAACCTGCATTTCCTTCTGCTTCCCAGCTTTCTGTGCTGTGGATATGCTCCTCTGAGTGCAGCTTCCTGGCTTGGGAACTAGAAATGAGTTCCCCCTTTTCTTTCTGTCTTCTCTTCCTTCTCCCTCCCACCCCCACCTCATCTCTCCTTCCTTCCCTCCCTTCTTCTTTCCATTTTTTTTCTAGATAAGATCTCATGGAGCCCAGGCTGGTCTTGAAGTTTTTATGTTGTCAATGTGGTCTTGAACTTCTGACCCTCCTGCTTCCGTCACGCCGGTGCTGAGCCTACAGTCATTTGCCACCATGTCCAGTTTATGTAGTTCTAGTCCCTGAGCCATGGGATGTTGTGCATGCTAGACAGAGACTCTGCCAACTAAACTCTGTCCTCAAGATCTCTTAGGGCATCGGTGGAGGTGGCTTATATGGCACCACAGAAGCCCCGAGTGGTGGTGGCGGCGCCTGTAATCCCAGCCACTGAGTGGTGAGGCTGAGGTGTCCAGCCATTCTGACAGGTGGCTCTCAGGGACCGAGGGAAGTGTGGCTTTACAGACATCCCTTAGACGTTTCCAGAGATGGTGGGAGGAGGAACAGGATTTCCATGAGGGACTAAGGAAGTGGGAGTTAAGAATGAGACTGTCAAGGGGCAGTGGTGGCGGACGCCTTTAATCCCAGCACTCAGGAGGCAGAGGCAGGTGGATTTCTGAGTTCGAGGCCAGCCTGGTCTACAGAGTGAGTTCCAGGACAGCCAGGGCTACACAGAGAGACCCTGTCTCGAAAAACCAAACCAAACCAAACCAAAACAAAAAACAAGAATGAGACAGGCCAGCCACGCCTGTGCCTCACCTAAGCAGTTTTTGAACTCACTGAACCTTCCAAACTGCTTGGCCAAGCTCACCCTCTACTCCCACAATTCATTCTAAGTAGAGGAGATAGGAGCTTTTCTTTCCTGGCCTAGGACAGGTATTTGGGAACACAAGAACAGAGTGGGGTCACTTGACCAGCGAGAGTCTGCCCCACAGGTGGGCTGCAGCTTTGACTCAAAGCTCACTTCTTAAACAAGATCAGCACCCCCCCTTCCTCCCTGACTCCCCCTCGCCCCCAGAGGCTGGTAATTGGTAGACAAAGGAGTTTCAGACAGTTGGGGACCTGCGTCCTTGAGTCCCTGAAAACATGCTATTATTAATTAAAGACTCTGGCTTCGGTGGGGCCTGGGCCTGCCTCTTTCTGGCTGGGCCTCAGACTCACGTCTCTTCAGCCGTCTCTTCTTGCTAAATTTTTCAGTGTTTTTAACATCAGACTGATGTTACGTATAATTACCAACTTTGCACCCAAATTATATTTGACATGGCTTGTGCGGGAAATTAGACCATTTCAGTGCCTATAAATTCACCTGGGAAGCTGAGGCAGGCGTGCAGACGTGCTGGGAGAAGTCATTTAAATATTACATGTGCCCTCCTGGAAATGCCAAAACTCTTCAAACTGCCAGGGAGAATCTGGTCTCCCCCCTCTGTTTGCCCCCACAATGTTAGGAGGGCTCTGAGGGTAGAAGGCAGGGTCCTGTGCATGGGGACAGTCACGGGGACCCGGAGTGGCTTGCTGGGTAGGGGAGAAGCCTGGTAGCTGCTGTATGGGGGCAGCCTGCCCCTCCTCATCCATCTTGCCTCCACCCCTACCCTTTCTATGCCAAAGGAAAGGAAGCCCCACCCTCTCTGGACCGTGGGGAAGGGTAAGGCACGGTCTGTGCACCGGGACTCCAAGCTTTCCAGGGACCTCAGGGCTTGGGGGCTCCATGGGTGAATCTCAGTTGAAGAAATGAGTTCCCAGCAGGTCCTCAAGGATTTGCCTTGCCACTGTCTTTTCAAAAATCTTAAATGTGATTGCTAACCAGTCTATGGGACACTGCGGATCTGGAGCAAGGAGTGAAAGCTCAGTGGTTAGAGAACGCCATTGTGGGGAAGCCCGGGATCTGATTGCCGCACCCCAAAACTGGATGTGGAGGTGCACACCTGTAATCCCAGCACTTTGGAGGTAGAGAGCCAGAAGTTTAAGATTGTGGGCCGGGGAGATGTCGGCTAGGAAGGTGGAGGCAGGCAGATCCCAGAAGCTCATTGGTCAGCCGAGTTGATGAAGTTCAGAATCAGTGTGAGGGGAGACCTGTTTCAAAAAACAAAGATGGGGGAGCACTGGGTAAGGACACTGAGTCAAACAGGGACCTCCTGTGTATTCATGTTTACTCCAAGTACACATAGTACCCCCTCCCCCCAACACACACACAGATTAAAAAAAGAAACGTGAGGTTCTTTTCTTTTCTTTTTTTAGAGACAGGATTTCTCTGTGTAGCCCTGGCTGTCCTAGAACTCACTCTGTAGACCAGGCTGGCTTTGAACTCAGAAATCCACCTGCCTCTGCCTCCCGAATGCTGGGATTAAAGGTGTGCACCACCACTGCCCGGCTCAAACTCCATTTTAGTTGCTCCTTTGCTAACAGAGGCTGTGGCAGAAAGGGAGACACATTGGCTCCTGGGTATTAACACTTGGACATGTGAAGTCAGAGAGTGAGTCAGGCAAGGCTCCATAGCAGCCTTGGTAGAGGAGAGAGGCTCAGTGTGGGGGGTGGAGGGGAGTCCAGGTGGGATGTCTCACTTCCCTCCCCCTTTCTGCATACTGACACCCTGTACCTGGCTCCAGAGGGGAGAGCTGGCCCTCTGGTGAGTGTACTGAGAGACATGAGGCCTACTGTGGAAGCTGAGGAAAGAGTTAACAGTGGACAAGCCTGAGGCTGCCCCTACTGGTCCTACTACCTGGGACTGGGCTAGTCCAGAAAACATCACAGCCAGAACTGGAAATGGAAACCACAGGAAAGGGTCTTCAGGGAGGCCTTGCCCTGGCCCTTAGGAAGATGTTTGTGTACAGGGAGGGGTGGAGTTAGGAGCATCTTTGGTTGTCAAGGGCCCTCACCTTAGGGCCCTCACCTTGGTCTGGTGACTGGGTCCCAGGTCTTCTGATCCCATTTCCTTTCGGTTCTCTTCCCTCACCTACAAGAGACGTCAGAGGTCAGTGTCACTAGGTCTGTGCTTCAGTCATATGTGACCTGGGCAGCCAGTTGCTCTGTCCCAAGGTGCCATGGAGATCCCTCTCTGCCTCTGACTATCCACTTTCCAGTAGGGGGGGAGGGGGGAGGGGGAGGGAGCATCCTGTGTCTCTTCTCCCAGCTTCCAGACAGAGCTTTGTAGGTGGCTCCAGTGAGCAACAGTAACATGCTGTGCATTCAGAGCCTGGATCGGTGAAGCCCCATGCCCTCCTGCTTTACTCTTCAACACTTATGTCTCCATAGCCTGTGCTGCACCTCACCGCACCCGCACTGCACAGAGGCAGCTCTGTGGGCAGACCACAGTGGGAAGCCATGCACGCTTGAGTTTTCAGCTAGAAGTCTAGGTGGAGCCAGACCTGCGAGGGACATTCAGATGGCTCCTTCCCTGTACAGCCAGAGCCACCTCAGCCAAGTCCAGGGATGGTAGAGCACACAGCCTCTTCCACCAAGTCTGGTCCCAGGCTGGGGCTCATGGTGTAGGGCAGTTTCACACCACCCAGTTTGGGGTGGGTGTATCTTGCAGCCCCAGTTGCTGACAATTCCTTCTGGATTGCCCTCCCTACTTGTCCCTCCCATGAATAAACTCTAGAGTTTAGAGTTTAGAGTTTAGCTGGTATGCTATGCTGTTACAATCCTTACATTCCTGCTTTGGCCACACAGTCCTCTGCCTGGAGTGCCTGTCCTTCATCTCTGAGACTGAGTTAGCTCAAGGCAGTGGAAGTAGCAACATGCCTCTCTTTTTCCAGGACAGTCCTGACCTCCTGTGTCTGGCTAGATCTTTCTCCCATCTCCTCAGCTTTAAAGCCTCCTGTCACTAAATTCTATTAATTTGCCTGTTATCTTTCCCCACCAGGCTGTGGGCCCCTGAGGCAACCTCCCAAGGTCTTTGCTTCCAGCCTCCTCGCCATTCTGCTTACACAGAGAGTGCTCAGGGAATGTGCTTCACTTCTGGGGACTCAGAGGCTACACCTGGAGTGTGGGTGGGGCCATCTCCCTGCCATTACTGTAGGGACTTCTGTGACTGTCCGGCCTGATCTGGACTCAGATTTTCCACATGAGGGTATTGATGAGGAGGTGGCCAAGAAACTGACAACTCATTTGTTCAGGGTTCATCTGAGGAAGTGAGACACCTTCCAGCCCCAGACTGACCACACAGGTATGGAAGGAAACTCCACCTTGCTCCAGGTGCCTTTGCCTGAAGGTTGGTGACATCCAGCAGAATCTGTCTTCTTGGCTTCCTTCCTTGTGTGAAGAATGGACACAGCAATCAAGCAG
Organism: Rhynchomys soricoides; assembly: GCA_019843965.1. Taxonomy (NCBI): domain Eukaryota; kingdom Metazoa; phylum Chordata; class Mammalia; order Rodentia; family Muridae; genus Rhynchomys; species Rhynchomys soricoides. The sequence goes on along the minus strand of JADRCH010000224.1, from coordinate 1,568,824 downwards.
CCACCATGAGGAATGAGCAGAAGGGACTCCCAGAGGTGATGGACACTTGATGCATGGAACATACTCCCTGAAGATGGCCTCCAACACAGATGTCAAGTGATATAGGCCAAGTACCCTGCAGGGGTGAATAGCACTGCTGCTACTGGGCAGGGAAGGGAGGTCAAGACCCAGAAAGGTTACTTAACTTGTTTATGACTACCTAGCTATGAAGCTCTGGTGCCAGAGACCAGAATACAGGTCGGCCTGACCCAAGGTCTTCTTCCTACCTAATAGATGCCTGTGCCAGGGCTGTAAGGGCCCAGAGAGCTAGTCACAGGCTGTCCACTGTGGTTTCTGTTGTTGTTGCTGTTGGTGGTGGTGGTGCTGGTGGTGGTGGTGGGGTGTGTGTGTGTGTTTCTGTGCATGGATGCCAGAAATCACCTTCTGGAACATTCTTCAAGAGCAGTCTACTTTGTTTTTTGAGACAGAGCCTTTCAGTGGGATTTGTTGGACACCAATTAGTCTAAGCTCGTCAGCCAGTGTCCCGAAGTCCACCCCTTACCACCTGCCCAGCACTAAAGTCTGTACCACCATGCTTGGCTTTTGTATTTGGGTGCTGGGGCTCAAACTCAAGTCTCCATGCTTGCAAATCAAGCATTTTACTAATTAAGCTTTCTTCCTAACCACAGCCTATAATTTCATAACAGAAGAGAGAGATACCAGTCTCCCTGCATTCTGTTCCGTATCTCAAGTCAGAACAGACCCTCAGACCTCAGGGATGAACCCATAAAGTGCTCGGTGACTCCAGAAGACTCCTGATCCTACCCTGTGCACAGGCTCAAAGCTCTCAGCCCAGCTCTGACAGGCAGAAAAGTGGTAACTCTGCCAGGCTGGGGGTGGGCTTAGAGGAATAGGTAACTGACATTTTCCCCTATAATGACAGCCTTAGCTGTTGGTGGCAATGACAGCCCTTGTTGGGGCCCTGCACACCCACACACAGGCACAGGAGCACCGCCCTACTCCTGGCATCCCGTGCCCCCAGCCCTGAAGACACAGCCATGCTCAGAGGTACATGTGTCAATGCAATGTGTCATCTTAAGCAGCCCCAGACACATGACTTTATAGAGTCAGACACTGTACCCCTTTTCAGGCTCAATCCCGAGCTCGTGTGTGTGTGTGTGTGTGTGTGTGTGTGTGTGTGTGTGTGTGTGTAAAATAAGGAAGGCATGGTGGGGGCTGGAGAAGCCCCCTCTCTTACTCAGTGCAACTGAATCTCCTAGGAGCTGATGTTATTTACAAGCATCTCCTGTCTTCCCTGAGTCCTCATTCAGTCCCAGGGGCAAGCCTGGGAGAGAGTAGCTCTTTTCATTTTAGCTGTGGCAAAACAGAGACTGGGAGAGGTTTAGTTATTCTACCAGAGTCTCACAATGGGCAAGTGCAGCTGGCAGAAGCTAACAGACCACCAGGCTTTACCACCAGGCTTTATTGTGGCTGTGGGGCAGACTCACTCCACCCCGTCTCTCACAACCTCCTCTTCCTGTCTGCCCCATGCTCTGTCCCTCAGCACATTTTCGTGGGGCTCCTATGAACACGTGGACACTTCTGTTATTTCTCTGCCTTCGCCTCTCTCACTTGCCCTCCTCTACCATTTGCCATCTACACATACATCCATACAACACAGACACACACACACAAACACACAAACACAGACACATATAAACACACAGACACACACGTAAACACACACACAGACACATATAAACACAGACACACACACATAAACACACAAACACAGACACACATAAACACACAGACACAGACACACATAAACACAGACACAAACATACACACACATAAAAACACAAACACAGACACACATAAACACACAGACACACATAAACAAACATACACAGACATACACATACACACACACAAAGACACACACAGATACACACATAGACAGATGCACACATATCCATACACACACAGACACACACACACAGACACAGACATACACACACAGACACAGACATACACACACACAGACACAGACATACACACACACAGAGACAGTCACACATAAACACAGACACAGACACACATAAACACACAGACACAGACACACACACAGACACATATAAACTCACAGACACAGACAGACACACACACACACACAGACACAGACACATATAAACACAACAGACACACATAAACACACAGACAGATACACACACACATACACACAGAGACACAGACATACACACACACACAGACACACATAAACATACAGACACAGACATACACATACACACACACAAAGACACACACAGATACACACATAGACAGATGCACACATATCCATATACACACAGACACACACACACAGAGACAGATACACACATATCTATATATACACAGACACAGACACACAAACACACACACATACACACACAGACACAGACACACATAAACACACACAAAGACACACACAGATACACACATAGACAGATACACACATATCTATATATACACAGACACAGACACACAAACACACACACACAGACAGATGCACACAAACACACATGCAGCACACATGCACACACCGTGTCTGGCACACATGAGGGACCAGGAAGGACTCCAGGTCATCTAGCCTCCTACTGTTTGGGCTCTGAGGAGGGGACAGTTGTAACTGAATGGGGGTGGGGAGAGCTGAGCACTCCTCAGGCCTCCATGCTGGGTCTCTTTCTGGTGGAGTGCTGGTGTCCAAGCTGGGGAGGGCATGGTGGCTTCTGAGTTGAGCACAGAGCATCCTGGAGGTGGTCGCACCCTGTTTCATATCCAAGATGGCTTCTGAGTGGGCAGAAGGACTTCGTAGGTGCATGCCAGCCTCAGACAAAGCCAGACTCCTGGCCCGCCCTTACTTCTCCAGTGTCTGTCTTGACCCAGACCCAGTTCCCACCTACCTGATCAGGCCAGTCCGTGTCCATACCCACCACTAGGTGGCACCAAGTACCCTTAAACTGCAGGGTAAGCTGCCCCAGAGGGCTAGGCTAGGGTAGGGGCTGGCCCCAGAATCCACTCTGGCGACTCTGCCTCAATATCCCCTTCCTTGAGTGACATAGAAGACCCTAAGAGAACAGTACTTTCCCTGTTACTCTTGTAGACCTTGACGTAGGCGTTCTTGTCCCCAATTTACAGATCAGGAAACTGAGGTTCAGGCAGGTACCATATGTAGATCTGAAAACCCACACAGCTCTGACCCTGGGTTCCATGTTAAGCTTTCTGTTTCCTGAATGCTCTCTCCAAAGGGTCAGAGGCCAGGGGTTGAACCCTCGAGCTGACTGGCCCACAGTGCTGGGAGAAGTCTTTCAGGAGAGAGACTGGATCAGAGGGTTCCAGTAGCCTGAGAGGAGGGGAATCCGGGGAGGTAAGCTGGTGGCAGGGGTGGTGGAAGTCTCCAGGTCCTCCTCTGAGGTGAGACCCAAGAAAAGCAGAAAAGAGTAGGGGATGGGGTGGGGTGGGGGAGAATTCCCGGCACCAAACATCTGGGAAGACTTTGGAGCTGCTGCTTGGGGAAACAAATCACCAGATGTTACAGCCATGCTGGGCAGATGGCGCAGGGCTGTGGAGGCCCGGCCTTCACACACGCAGTCTCCGGTGGATTGGGCCCATCCAGGGAGGTGGGGACAGCTGGGTCTAGAGGGGAAGTGAAGTGTCCAAACATGGGAAGAGGGGCTGGCCCTGGGTTCCTTGGGGAGCAAGGTTATGCCACAGGCCCAGAAGTTCTTGAGGCTCACATACATCCCATCTGCTACCTGCGATGACAGCCAAGAAGCCATGTGGCCATCGACCCTTCACACAGAACACATGGACAGACTGTGCAGGGGCCAGGAGCTGGGGATACCGTGGTGACCAGGAACAACTGGCCCCCTGTCTTCTTTCACCTTTATTTAGGGCAAACAAGGGGTAACAAGTAAATAGAAACAGGTATAGACGGGTGTAGACAGGTGACCCAGGAAGCCTTCCTGGAGGAAACAGCATTTGCCATAAGGGGCCCAACATGACTTTCCAGTAGAGGAACTGGGAAGTCACTCCAACTGTCAGGCGGGAGTGAACTCAGTGGGCTGAAGAGTTACAAGGAAAGTCACAGGAACTGCTGCCAAGTGAGTGAGGGCAGGGCCAGGCTGGGGACCCTGCTAGGCACAGCTTGTCTCCGAGGGGACTGAGAAGCTCTATGATGTCGGAGTAAAGGGGAAGAAAACGCATTTTGGAAGATGACATGTGAAGAAGAGAGGGTTGACGCTGCCAGGGATGTACCTCAGAGACCCAAGTGCCAAGAGCCCTGCCTGAAAAACTGCAAGCCCCTAGCTAGCTCAGTGTCACCAAACTAGGGCTCTGGAACTCTGTGCTAGATTCTGGCCCTGGCCATGCTGCTGACTTCTGTGTGACCCAGAGTAAGTTACTGTCAGTCTCTGAACCCGAACTGTCAGGGGCTGCCTGACTCCTTCCCTCCATATGTGAGGTTGGATATGAGAGCAAGCCTGAGCTAAAGGGAAACGGGACCTCGAGGACCCCAGGTTACCTCAGATCCCCCCACCCAGGAGGAGCCGATTAAGGGACAGTGGCTGAGCTCTGGGTGCCCCAGTCCTCTAGATCTGGGGGTCCTAGATCTGCTGTCTCTTTCTCAGAGCCCCCACCACCAACCCAGTGTCCCTTCCTCCGTCTTTTTTTTCCCCATCTTCATTTTAGAATAAAAACGCCGGCCACTCGCGGCTCGCCAATGTTTATGCCTTAGTAATACATTATGTATTATTTTGTTTTAAGCGCAGCTTTTGCATCCTGACAGTAACAATAAAATGTGACTATGGGATTGCTAACACAGACAGACTAATGTTTCCATCGCCCGCCTCTTTTTTTTTTTTTTTTTTGCGTCCTAAGCACTTTTGAAAAGCTCCTTATATTCCTAATAAAATTATAGCAAAATACATCGATTTACTGGAAAAGAGTTGAGGGTTGGATTGGGCATTTCTCCCCCTCCCCTGGAGTGGCCGTTGCTTCCCCCTGTCAAAGGCGGATGCATATTTTGAATCAAGCTTCTAAAGTGCCACTTGACCCTTAACCCCAGGTGGCATCTACCTACCTACCTGCCTGCTGCTGCTGCTGCTGCTGCTGCTGCGGGGACCAAGGAGTCAGGCTTGGTGGGGGAAGTGGGGTTGTCTCTGTGTTGAGTGTGTTTATGCATCTATGTGTCAGGTATGCCTGTGTGTTGAGGTATCCACTCCAAGTCGGGGTGCCTGTCTGTATCAGGCTATCTGTATCTGCTGGGGTGTTGAGGGGTGTGGGAGGTGTATACGGAGGGAGGACCGTGGATCTGAGGGAGGGGCGGTGCACTGGTGTAGAGCCTGGCCACACCTGTCTGGGTCCCTATCTCTTCATGGGAGAGCCTGGGAGCTGTGGACTGAAGGCAATGCTGGATATTACTATGTTGATGGGACCAGGCAGTGCGTGTTTGAAGTTGTGAGACCTATGAGGAATGACCTCGGCGGGAAGACGGGGTTTCTGGGCTTGCTTCTCTGAAATGGGGACACGGGGAGTGTCCCAAGCCTATGATGTCAGAGTTTTCTCCACTAGCAAGTAGGGTGGCTCACTGATATTACTTCACGCTCTTGCTGTGAGTCTGTCTTACGCCTGACTGAATGGAACCTTGTGGGTAGAGGCAATCACAAGCCCAGATGGCCTTTCGAGACTCTCAGGACATCAGGTCTCTTGGGTGACTCTTCAGCTTTAGGAGACCTCCTGGGGACAGGACAGCAGACTAGGGAAGTGTCTTAGCATCCTGGTCATATTCAGGAAAAGCTGCCGATGGTCTCCAAGGAACTGGGGACATGCTCTGTAGGCCAGGGTGTGGACAGGAGGGCCTGGTGGGCTAAGCAGCAAGAGATGCTTAAACTCCTGCCCAGCGACCGTGAGGCAGCGTCCGGGCCTTCTGAGACAAGGGCTCTTCTTTCTAGGTCCTTCTACCATGGTTCCCCCCCCCCCCTTGAGCATTCACTCTGTCCCCTGACAATCGAAAATCTAAGGAAGTAAAGACACCCCAGATCTTCCCACCAGTTAGCATTTCCCTCTGGGGAGTCTAAACCCTGGATCCTCTAGGGGAGGGCTGGACATGGGGTGGGGGGATCTGACAGAGAACACTACATCTGCTGCCCCCAGCCTCCTAGGAGCTGAAAGCCCACAGCCCCATGGCCCCCCCCCCAGCCCCCCCCCCCCCCCCCCCCCCCCCCGCGCGCAGCCCGCGGCCCCGCCTGCTGCTCTCTTGCGCTGGCTTCCTCCCCACCACCAGCCCCGAGTGTGTGTGGACTGTGATTCAGAAACAGCAAGAGAGGATTAAAAAAAAGAAAAAGAAAGAAAGGAAAGGGTTTTGTATCGTAAGCACTTTTGAGGGCAATCTGGGGCCCCCTAATCCAGAGGTTTCTAACCACCCCAGCTAATGCTCCCTGACACTGTGTTTTGATATCATTACTACATTATACTCACAATTTTTGAGTGAAAAAATACAGTACTTAGAAAGTCGAAATTCATAAATAAATTCATGTCAAACCGCACTTAATATTGATTTTGTTAGTGTTCAGATTCAGTAATAAGGTACCGCGTACATGAATATTTAAATATAATCATCATTTCTGCCTCTCCTAATGGCCTCTGCTCCTCTACACTCAATTTAAACACAATTTAAAAACTATAATGTATTGAAAAATACTAGGATTTAGCAATAAATCATCATGGGGGAGATTCCAGGCCTCTTATAGGGTGGCTCGATATGGCTTTCTCTCGGGACTGTACAATTAGATTCATGTTTTTAAACTTCTCAATTATCCATATACCATAATTTTATGTGAAAGTTTGTTTCGCTTCCCCCCAGGCCCCCCCACTCCCCCCACCCCTCACCAGCCCCCCACCCCACCCCCGCCTCTCTCTCTCTGAAGGAAGCAGCGGAATATGGCTTAAGTGTCCTCTTAGCTAGAGTGGAGTGGGGTCAAAGGTGGCCGTCCTCAAACTGAATTAGAAACCAGGCCTGCCAGAGGCAGCCGGCGCTGAGTCACTTAATCACATTATTTAGGAAAAATATGGGGGGAAAGAGATAAAATGACTTAAAATGAACTTGCCAAGGAGGAAGTGGAGTTTTTAGATTTATTTAAAAAGCAATCCTTGGCCTGATGAAATAGGCTCAGGCCTGTGGCAGGATGCGGTGGGATCCCGATCGCCGAGGAGGGTGGCAGGGGCTGGGCGGCACATTCAGTGGGGGCAGAGGGGCTTTCAGCCTGGTCCCTGAGCCCCACGGCTTCCTGAGGAGTCCCTGGAGAAGGTGGGGGGTATCCTGGGGTGGGGGAAAGAGGGTGCTTTTGGGATAAGGGAGCTGAGAGGCCCCTTCCTCTAGGAATCTGAAGGATGGCTTTGCTATCTGTGGGAAGAAAATGGTCCCTGGGGTATCTATGGGAAGAACAGGGCAGGGCAGAACCTCTGAGGCAGACATCTGAGGGTTTAAATGGTACCCCAATGGCAGCTGGCAGCCACAGGTGTTGATGGAGGGCAGAGTGAATGAAGACCCAAGGCTCGGAAGAAAAATGCCCTTGGCTTGGAGCTCCATGCTGACACAAAGCATAAGCAAGCCCGTTTTATAGATGAAGAAGTTAAAGCTCAGAGAGGGGAAGTTTATAAGTCCATGGTCACACAGCTTATGAGAGAGACTAGAGATCTGAACCCAGCTGTCGTCAGACCCAGTATGTTTTGCTCCTGGCTCTAGGCTTCACCTGGAAAGGTATGGTAGAGGGCTGAGGGACTGAACCTTAACCTCTGACTTACCCAGAATGTGACTTAGCTCTTCGTCTCCTAGGAGGCAAATGGGCATCTATCTGCTCATCTGGACTAGGGACAGATAGCATAGCATGTTTGTGGAGCTGAAGGGTCATTGGAGTGGACCTAGGTCTGGACTCTGGCCTGGTTGTCAAGGAAAACCCATATGTTGGACTGACACTGAGGAGTGCCTGGGCTACCTGGGAACAAACAGGGTGGGCAGCTGTAAGGAATAGACATCTGGCCTTCTGGGCAAGACTTGTCAGATTGACCAAACATGCCAGGATAAGAACTCCATCTGGAAAGTAGAGGCCTCACTAGGAGTGGCCCTGTAATGTTTGATAGGCCCAGAAAGGCTATCTCACCACAGGAAATGCCAAGTCCAACTGTGAGGCTGTAGGTATACCAGTGGCTCCAGGCCAGCTCACTGCTCATCCCCGAGTCCCACCTGTGAGCAGATGACAAAGCCAGCACCCATCACTTCAGTGTCCCTTTGCATGACCCCTGATACCCAGAACCGCTGTTATTAGCACATCCAGGCTCCAGTCTACACCTGGTCAGGGATACTTTTTATTCTTTCCCAGACTGTTCTGTCCCTGTTCCTTCTGTGGGTGCTGTGGAAGCTGACTCTGACTGGGCAAGAGCCAGGCTCTTTCCCCAATCTGGCTCAGTAACAGGCATACCCATAGGACAGAGCCAGCAAGAGCCCAGACACAGGACCCTGGCAAGCAGGAGTTCAGGAGTGGGACAGTCAGGCCAGTCTTTCTGAAACCCATAGATTGTACGGACTCCTTTGGAGACCGTGCCCTCTCTCACTCATTCATTGGGATTCATTTATCCATTTGCTCATTCTGTTTTGTTTGTTTGTTTGTTTGTTTGTTTTTGTTTTGTTTTGGTTTGGTTTTTCAAGACAGGGTTTCTCTGTGTAGCCCTGGCTGTCCTGGAACTCACTCTGTAGACCAGGCTGGCCTCGAACTCAGAAGTCCACCTGCTTCTGCCTCCTGAGTGCTGGGATTAAAGGCGTGCGCCACCACTGCCTTTGCTCATTCTGAAAACACCCATGCTGTGTGCATGGCCTGCTCTCAGCTGGAGGATAGAGCCTTTGCCTCCTGCTGTGTCCACAGCCTCAGTTTCCTCCTCTGTGTGGAGGGGTTGGAGGGGATAGCCTTGTCTACTTCATTCACTTCTGCCACCTCCGTGGGAAGTCACAGAGATGGGAAAGCACAAGGAAGAAGGAAGAGGAGGGAGAGGAGGAGAAGAGGAGGAGGAAGAGGAGGGAGAGGAGGAAAAAGAAGAGGAAGAGGAGGAGGAAGAGGAAGGGGAAGGGGAGGAGGAAGAGGAGGAGGAAGAGGAGGAGGAAGAGGAGGAAGAAGAAGAAGAGGGGGAGGAGGAAGAGGAGGAGGAGGAGGAGGAGGAGGAGGAGGAAGGCCATCCTGCACAAGCAACAGTTCTTTGTCCAATAAATGGGCCAACAAGCTGCACACAGATGGAAGGAGTTCTGTCCTGTCTGTTGCTGCACTGGTTGACTGGTTGTACTTCTGGATGGTCTGAGGGAGGGAACAAGATGGGCACCTCTCTGAGCTCTTAAGCTGCCCATAGGTCACCAAGGAGGTCTCTCCCAGTTTCTCCTTCCAAAAGATCTGGGAAGTGAAGCAGAGAAGCTGTGGCATGGCACATGGGAGCATCCTGGTTAAAACTGCCAACCAATTCCTGGACCAAGTTGCCTGCTCCCCTGGCAGGGTCATGGGTGACAGGGAGGGACCTCCTCCCATCATGCCATCCAAAGCTCAAGTCTCAGGCCTGTGAGATGATGATGATGAGGTTGTCAGGGAGCCTAGGCAGGGTGTGAGCAGACCTAGGTCCCTGAGACCAGGATTGCAGGGAGGCTGCAGCCAATAAGGGCTCCCTCTATCTCTCCAGGAATCTCACAGACCTTCCCCTCAGGGACTCTGCCCCTCCTGACTTCTGGGCTCTGTCTAATCATTCACAGCCACTTATTGGCTTCTATCTTCCTTCAGACCTGCTCCTTGTCTGTGAGGTGGGCAGAGTCCCTCCCACAGCACTGAGTTCCCTCTCTCAGGACCAGTGGTTCGCAACAGTCCTAACTGCTGCGACCCTTTGATACAGTTCCTCACGTTGTGGTGACCCCCAACCATACATAATTTTCATTGCTATTTCACAACTGTAATTTTACTACTGTTAGGAATTGTAATGTAAATATCGGATATCCAGGATATCTGATACGTGAGCCCTGTGAAAGGGCTGTTGCACCCCCCCAACGGGGTCGAGACCCACAAGTTGAGAACTGCTGAGTCCTCCTGTTGGGAGGACTCCAGGGTCGGGGTCTTTGCAGGGCTTAGGAAGATGGAACTTGCAGGAGAGGCGTGTCCTTTGTTCATAGCTTATACCATGTGGCCATGAGAGCCTCTGAGGAGTCAAGTTTTAGGTTACAGAGGACACCAGCCATGCCCTGGTCCCCAGGCCCTATTCTGTCACCGAGTATCCAGGGCCAGTTTTTTGGGTTTTTTTTCCCCCTAGAAAACAAGCAGCATTCATCATAAGTGACAGCAGGGGCCTAATGCAATCTCTGTTAGAGCCATGAATTGCAAATGCACACAGCTAGGAGGTGGCTCCATTGGAGCCTTCTGGGAGGGCCCAGCCTGGGACATGGGTCTGGCCATTCATGGAGACTTTGCAAGGACTTCCTCAAATGTCATCCTTGGCCAGGCCCCAGCAGCCGCCTCCTTTTGGGTCCTTGGGGTAGAATAGGGCTTTGAGTGGGCAGAGTGTGGCTGGTTGCTAGTGATTCAATCTACCTTTGTATCTCTGCGATTCACAAGACACCGAGCAATAGGGTGAAGTGGGTTGGACCAGTAGGTTGGGGCAGCAAGGTTCCTGGCCCCAACTTTGACATCTCGACTGCTTGGCTATTAGGAAGGCCTTGCCCAGGAATCAGGGGCATGAATATGACCAGAAGGTGCCTGGACGGCATATAGCCAGGGCATAGGCCCCGCCTCCCACACCTCATGCCCCTGGGGCCATCTGCAGGGCCCACATTCTCCTGGCTCCTAGCTCTGCCCCATCCCAGGGCTGCTGGACTTCCGAGAATGTGTGTGCTTTCACAGTTCCGTCCATGCACATCCCCACTGTTCTACACTCCCACACTTGCGCCCAAGGCTCACGTGGATGTGCCCAGCTTGCTGCCAGCCCAGCACTGAGTTAGGGCGTGTCTGTCTGCCTCTGGCACCCAGTGTAGACGGGTGGGTTTGTTTTCCCTGTATGTTTTGGGTTCAGGGGGAGAAAAAAAAAAATCTCCAAATGAGCTTCTCCTCGGGCGCTTTTCCCTTCGTTTTTTTCTGCCCAGGTGTCTCTGAAGGGAACCTCATTGTCTGTTTCAAATTCATTTGCACTTAACTCATCTGGAAGTCTTGCAAGAGCTGTTTGATGTCCAAAGAGTCTCGGAGCACCCCTCCCCCTCTCCACCCTTGTAATGAGCCCTTTAACTCGTGGAGACCTAGAGCAGTCTTTGGATCAGAGTCAGAGGTCCGATGACCCCTTCTCTCCCCGTTGTGGGAGGAAAGCCCTGGGGGGTGGGGGGGGAGGCCCGGGGAGTGGCCTGGCCGGGAGTTGGAGAGCCTTTGTCCAGCTTGCACACCATGTCCCAGGGCATCTCTCGATCAGTGCTCCCTATCCAGCCCCGATGGGTACAAGGCCCAGCTGTTGGTGCACTAAGCCTCCTCCACTAATTAATGGGTGCCTGCGAGGGCTGACCCAATTCGCCCCCAAATTAATCTCAATTACAACGATTTGGTAAGAGCCAAGCTAGCCAGCATGATGGAGCCGAGATTTCATCACTTGAGAACAAGGAGCCAGGACAGCTCAATCCTGATGTTATCATCGGGGGGTGGAGTGTGCATGTGGGGGTGCTGGGTGGGGCTGTGGCCCCAGGCACCTGAAGCATTTATCAGCACCATCAAATTAGTTCACACCAGCTAATATTCACATTGGCAACCTGGCCCACCATCCCCACGCCTCCTTCCCAATGACCAGGAATGGGGGATTATCTTCAGCATCCGAAGTCCTGCCAAGGTCCCACCAGCTCATGGTAGAGAGGAGGCCGGTGAGTTACCTGTGGACAGTTGTCTGTGGAGGAGAGATGATTAGCTTGGAGACTCCTTGTATCACAAAGCATGGCATCTAGAAAACCTTGTCCAGTCTGGTTGCTGCCCCTGGGCACAGAGAGATGAGGCCATGCTGGAAGCAGATTGGCCACTGACACCTGAGCACTGGCAGCAAGGTCTCTAAAGGCCTCTCCTACCTGGTAGTACCGGTTGCTCCCTGTACTATTCCCTGGGGGCAGGGCAGGAATCAGTGACTCCATTTTACAGAAGGGGAAGTAGAGACCTAGGGAGGAGACACAGCTGAGTGGGTGATACACAGAGCGAGCCTTGGCTCTAGCAGGAGACTGGACTCCTGGCCTAGTGCTCTTGCCATGGGGACACAGTTGGCAGACCATACCACCCCCGGCCAGCCACATGCTCCGTGCTGCCTCCTCTCTGTGACCTTTGCTTCCTCATTTGTAAATAAAGGGGAAATATTAAAACAGTAAAACCTGCTCTGAGCCCACCCATGCAGGCTTTACACACTAGAGCCTTGTGCGAACGTGAATACATCTTTAGTGACAGTGATGAATGGAGAGGGTTGTATCTGAGAGCTTCCAGCTGCTCCTCAATTCCCCAACCATGGGAGTTTTTCCAGGTAATAGGGGAGTATGTGGCCCCCTCCTTGGAGCACATTCTAGCTCTCTGATGGCAGTATCCGGGCAGCCACGGCCAACAGAGGAAGGAAATCTAAGGGGATGTTCCTTGGCTGGCCACGTACCACAGGTGCGGACTCCTGTGTCATATTGCTCCTGGAGACACTTAACACAACGTAGGCTGGTTACAAGCCCCCTTCCTCCTGGCCTCTGCCTACCTCTCCCCAAGGCATCCCTGCATCTTCAGCCCCCCCTCATCCCCTCTGCATCTTTAGTCAGCCCCCACCCTGTACTTTCCAGTCTCCCCAACTCTGGAACTCCACCTTTTATCTCTGGGCCTGGCTTGGCCAGCTGAAGAGGGGCCTAGGGCTTGACTGGAGGCCCTTTGGGCCTTCTCTGACTGGTGCCTAGTGGTGTCTACCCACCCCTGCCACATGTGCTTGCCACCCTAAAAAGGAGCACGAGCCCCACAAGTCTCCTGTTCGCCCCCCACTTCCCGCAAAGCCCGTGGCAGGATGATTGATTTTGCGGGAAGCACAGTTCTGAGGGTGGGGGTGGGGAGCCAGGGCGCCAGGGGATCCTCACTCCATTTGCTTGTGGCTGTGAGTCAAAGCTGGGTCCCACTGGGGACCATGTGAGGTGTTCCCTGCCACTCAGTTTTGCTGGGGATGGCAGTATGTGGAGGTTCTCATGGTGTCTCTGACAGGGAGTCCAGAGCCACAGGGTGCCTGGCAGCATGGAGGGGCCTCTGTGGCACTGGCCTTCCTCAAGGTCCCTTATATGATGTTGGTGACAGCTCCCTTAGGGACTAGAGATGTGTGGTAAAGGTGATTGTTCCAGCCCTCTTTAGCTTGGTATAAATTTTGCACGTCAGGATGGAGTCATGGGGAGATGAGCAGCCACCAGTCTGGCTGGGTCCTGCTCTTTGTCTATGTTCAGGGGTCTTCTGACCAATGTGGGGACAAAGGGAAGCTCAGAGGTATGAAACAGCCACGGGTATGTGTGTTCAACACACACACACACACACACACACACACACGAACATGCACACTTGAGTGGGAATCTATCTACAGTTAAATCTTCACATACAAGAGAAGGTATAAAGGATCATGTGTGGCATAAATGAGTCAAATATGGGTGAAGGCCAGGAGACTACCTCCACATGTGACAGCCGATCTGAGGGCTCCCACACACCAGTAGCTTCAACAGGGACAGGAAGTGGGATTGTCTCCTGGTCCCTCAGGAGCTGGGACAGACCGAAACCCAGGGCAGGGCATGACTCAGGGCCCTGTGAGTCAATAGGCTGCCTAGCCTGGCTTGGGAAGCTCCCTGGATGGAGGCCTCCAGGAAAACAAGCAGGATGCCTTCCACCTGTCACACCTGAACCTGAGCTTTTGGGCTTAGCACAGCTAAGACATAGGTGAGGAACTGCCATTCTCTCTAGCAATGCCCAGAAGGAGATGCCTTCATCTGGAAAGCCAGTCGGGGGAACTTCATTGACAAGGGACCTGCAGAATGTCTTCAGAATGGAAGAGAGGAAAGAGGAAGGGAAGAGGGGAGGAAGAGGGAGGGGAGGGGGAGAAGAGACATTGAAAAGATTTGAGGAAGAAGTGCCTTGGTTGGATGAAGGGAGGGAGGTGGTTTCTGGGATCAGGGGCACAGGAGGTCAGACGCTGGTTTTCTAAGGATGATTTTCCTGGCCTTGTCTGAGATCTGAGGAAGCCCCTATAGCTAGCCTGTATCAGGGCAGCAAGGAAGACCAATCACCTCTAACATCTAAGTTCAACCTGACACCATGGCCTTTGGGGGCAGCATCCTACAGCCCTACTTGATGTTTAGTCTCCACTGGGGATCAAGGGAGTGAGGAAGTCTTGGCCGTTCAGGAGCGGGTGGACCAGTACTGGGGGGCAGTTCATAGGGAGGGCATCTCAAATGAACAGAGGGGATCCCAAAGACAAGGCAGGTCCAGGCTCCCAAGCCTGTTTGTAGAAGTCTGAAGTGACCATGGTAACCCTTCCTGGGTGATGGCAGTATCTAGGTATCCCCAGTGCTACGTAACACCAGACTTTTCTTTGAATGAAGAGCAAGGGGCCTGCTTGCTTTTGTGGGTGCCACAGTAAAGGCTTGGAGCAAAGTGTTCTCCCTCTCCCTCTCCCCCCTTCTTACCCTCTGTGTCATGTGTGTAGTTAGTTTATCATGACTGAGCTGTGGGTACATACTAAAAGACTTAGGATGTCAGTGGTGTGGGCAGCTCCCCGTGACTCCATTTCAACAGTGATTTAAACATTTTTTAAATTACATTTAAAAAAATTATTTTGTGTGTGTCTGCTTGTTTGCTATCAAACTTACCTAGTCTCTTGAAATTATGGCTTCATCACCAATGGCCATGCTGTGGAAAGAACATTTGGAAAACACCAACCTGTCCTTAAAAGAAAACAAAAAACACTACCCCTTCTGGCTAAATGGGTAACATACTTGTGCAAGCTTGAGGATCTGAACTCAAATCCCCAGAACCCATGAAAAGCCAGATTCAGAAGCACTTGCATCTGTAATCACGGAGCCTGTATGGGGAGATCGGAGGCACAGACAGGACATTCCCCGGAAGCCTGTGGGCCAGTTTGCCTG
The DNA here is from genome assembly GCA_019843965.1 of Rhynchomys soricoides. Classification (NCBI taxonomy): domain Eukaryota; kingdom Metazoa; phylum Chordata; class Mammalia; order Rodentia; family Muridae; genus Rhynchomys; species Rhynchomys soricoides. The sequence continues at coordinate 1,553,610 of JADRCH010000224.1, read as the reverse complement.
GTGTATGCAGCTCAAACAAGAGATGCTATCTTAAAACCAGAAGTTGAGGAGTAGCCCTGATGTTACCCTAGACCTCCACATACATGTGCATGCATTAAAAATTATTTTATTAAAAAAAGTATGTGTACTTGTGTGTGTCTGTGTGTAGAGTGCAAGGACCTACGGAGACCAGAAGACTCTGGAGTTGGAGTTACAGGCAGTTGCAAGCCACCTTATGTGGGTGTCAGCAAACCAAACTCTCTTTGTGTCAGCAGCAAACACTCTTGACTGCTGAGCCATCTCTTCAGCTCTATTGCCCATGTTTTTATTCGTGAGCATACAGGAATGATCTCTCTCTCTCTCTCTCTCTCTCTCTCTCTCTCTCTCACACACACACACACACATACACACTCATAGAGGCACAAACTGAGAAGCAACCCCCAATCCTGTTTACTAAGCCTTGCTGTTTTGCATCCCTTGTACAAAATACAGAAAATGTGATATATTAATCTTTCAGCCCAGAAGGAACTCCTATTAATATTTTAATTCACTTTGAGACTTTCTTCTTCTTCTTCTTCTTCTTCTTCTTCTTCTTCTTCTTCTTCTTCTTCTTCTTCTTCTTCCTCCTCCCCCTCCTCCTCCTCCTCCTCCTCCTCCTCCTCCTCCTCCTCCTCTTCCTCCTCCTTTTTTTGGTTTGATTCTGGGTTTGAACAAAAGGCTTCTCAGTCAAGCAAGGCGCATGCTCTCTCGAAAAGCCACACCCCCCAGCCCTTCACCTGTAGGTTCTAGACAAGGGCTTGCCACGGGGCATAGCCTTCTCCCTACACCTTTTTTAGCTTCAACCCTCTTGGAGCAAAGGGAATGCAGACATATAAATCTGAATTGGGACCACACAGTTTCATATTCTGTTTTTCTCTTCATGCTAATGAGTTAATAGCTTACAAAAGAATACATGTGCTGCTTACAGAGTAATAACTAAACAGGCACGCACCACTCAGTTCCCGAATTGTGTCCTGTTTCACTTAGCGTTATGCTCTGATGTTTCCTCATGCTGTTAAGTATTCTTGGAGAACTGAATTTTAATGGCTGGCTGGTAGTCCTTCAAAGAGTGGACCACATTTTATTTAACAAATCCCACCTTTTTGGAAATTTAGATTGTTCCCAACTTCTAGCTATTAGAAGGATATGGTGAAAAACACTATTAAATATAAATTTTGCTCATCATCAGGACAATCAGGATTTCTTTATTGAAAGTCAGTAGATGCCGGGCAGTGGTGGCGCACGCCTTTAATCCCAGCACTTGGGAGGCAGAGGCAGGTGGATTTCTGAGTTCGAGGCCAGCCTGGTCTACAGAGTGAGTTCCAGGACAGCCAGGGCTACACAGAGAAACCGTCTTGAAAAACCAAAAAAAAAGAGAGAGAGAGAGAGAGAGAGAGAGAGAGAAAAGAATGAGGACCTGAGTTCAGATCTCTCACATGGCGGCATGAAGCTGGGTACAGTGGTTTGTGTGTGTGACCCCGGCTCTGGATCAGAGACAGGTGGATGCCATGGGGGCCTTGGCTGGCTAGTCAGTGTAGCTGAAGCAGTGAACTCCAGGCCCATGAGAGGCTCTGTCTCAAAAAACCAAAACCAAACAAACAAACAAAACCATCTGTATAGACATTTGCTAAGATGTATAGAGTCTGCATCAGGCAAGTGCTTTAATGACTTCTTTAATTTAGCCGTGTGATGTTTTTGTTTGCCAGTTACTTAAAATAAAGTGTTTTCATTTTTTAAAAGGGAGTTTTGCAGAGAGTGATAAATGAAAGTAATTGAAGTCTACCTCTGGCTTCTATGCACACACACACACACACACACTCACACACACACACACCCCAAAAGTCAATGTTTTTTGTTTTTGTTTTTGTTTTTTTTTAATTGCATTTATTTGTTTTCCTCCGGTGAAAGGGGGTCGTGCGGGTGCCATAGCACATATAGAGAGGTCAAAGAACAACTTGTGAGAATTTGTTCTCAGCCACTATCCTGTGGCTCCCAAGAATCAAACTCAGGTTGATAGGTGTGGTGGCAATCGCCTTTAGCCACTTGGCCACCTTGTTGGCCCGTGTCAAAGCTTTATGGGCACTATAGCCAACCAGACAACTTTGTAGACACAGCCAGTAGCTACTACTCTCATTCCTACTAAACAGATGAGCAAGCTGAGGGTGGAGGGCAAAGCTGGACACTGAGCCCCGTAGTCTGGCTCCAGAGCCTGGGTTCTTGGAGGCTTATCCATGCTTTGGGGTGTTCATTCATTCGGTAACGCTTCCTGCTGTAGACCGGGCACCATTACAGATGGCAGGTCTGTAGCGTGGAGCTAAACTGTATGTGGAGGCGCTAGACAGCAGAAGGAAGTGTTCTTTAGGCTGTTAGAAGGTGGTCGGCCCTCCAGCAAAATGAGCCGCCTTAGGAAACACAGCCTTGGCAAGCAGGTTGGGGAGTGGGAGGGAGGGAGGCCAGCTGAAACGCAGACAGAGAAGCAAGCCTGGAAGGGGGTGAGGGAGGATGCTCTCCTGAGCTGAGGGGAGAGCACTTCCAGGCAGTGGGATCTGCCTCTGCCAGTGCAAAGCCCCCACCCCATCCCTCACCCCCCCTCCGCCCCCCGCCCCGGGCAGGAGCGGGCTGGCTGTCTCAGAGATCAAAGAGGACTGGAGGAGATGGAGCCAGGGAGGAGGTCAGACAGCTAGTGAAGGAGGTGCAAGTCCCTGGGTTCTGACCGGTCTTGGGCTGAGGCACGAGGTAGCCATGCACGATGTGACCTAGCACACGGCTCCTGTAGCTGCTCAGTGGAGACTATCCCCTGGGGATAAAGGTGTGTGAGAGGAGGCTACATTCGTGGCTGAGGCAGAGATGATGGTGACCTGGGCGAGGCTGGGTGTGTGAGGGGGAAGATGTTTATTCTTGTACTGTGTTGAGGGATAGAGTCCCCAGGGCTAGCAATTCCCCACGGGGTAACAGAGGCAGGGTGGAAGGGTGCAGATGTAGCTCAGCTGTAGAGCGCCAGCCTCAAATGCACAAGGCCCTGGGTTCGATCCCCAGCACAGCATGCGTTCTTAGCGCTTGGGAGGTGCAGGCAAGAAATTTAAGAAGTTAAAGAGCATCCTTGGCTACACAGAGAGTTTGAAGCCAGCCCGGACTATTCAGTACACGGCCTCAAACATAACAGATAATAAATTGTATTAAATAAATTAAGTTTTTTTAAAAATAAAAATGAAGAATGGGCAGGGCACGGTAGTATAGCCCTTACCCAGCACGCAGGAGGTGCCAGGCTCCATAGCCAGCTCTTGGGGAGAAAAAGGGCTAAAGTAGAGAGGGAGACAAGAAGGCCTCTAGGTTTGGAGCTGGATCTCCGGAGCAGGAGATGCTGTTACTACAGCTGGGGAGCTGGGGAGAGGAAGTTGATGTGAACCTACGCCCTGTTTCCTGCTGGGTACTCACAAGGATGCATCCCATAACCTTGAAGTCTTGGTGAAGGGAGATTGTAGCCTGAGCCTTGGGTGGGAAAGATGGGGTAAATTCAGGGCTGTGCACTGAGTTCCCTCTAGCCTGCAGATTCCCTGTTCTTGCTATCTTGGGAGCCTGTGCCCATCAGTTAGGTCCTTGGCCACTCTGGAAGGAGAGCCCCCTAAGAGCTCTGTGCTGGACCCAAGTCATCAGAATGAGCTAAAGAAAGTCTTGTTCTCTGAAACAGATAGGTTCCACGTTCGAATTCGTTATCTCAGTATACTTTATCCTTGATGGCCTGTCAGCGGGACTTCCTGTGCACTCCACTCGGGCCACAGACTTGCGGACCGTCTAGTCCTGCATTCCTGAAGGTCTGTATGCTGTTATGCTATGCTCAGGGTCTCCCAAGCTGTTCATTTTCCTTTCCAGCTACTCTTAGATGCCTGAACCACCCTGCCCCAGCTCCAACTTGCCACAGCTACCTCTTGGTAGGGGTGTCGGGCAGGTGTTCAATGTGGCTATGGCCTCAGGGTCTGGGTATAGTGACATTGGGTTAGGCCAGGCCACACTGAGGGGTGAACACTGGGGCCCAGCCACCCTCCAGCAAGCTACAGTGTGTTCTGTAGACGCACAGACTCTAGGCACAGACCCAGGAAGAAGCATGATTTGCAGAACCTAGTTACACGGATTTGAGGTGGGTGCTACTGATTAGCCATACCATTTAGAGAAGGGCTGCTCTGGGGTCTCCCATCAGTGCCTGGCGTTCAGTTCTTCCTGGCCAGCATGCCGACAGTTTAGAAAGTTAATAGGTTCTTCTAAAGGCTTATGGGTGTTTGTGTGTTCCTTTTCACTGTGTGTGTGTGTGTGGTGTGTACATATGGGTTCACTCTGTGTGTGTGTGTAGGGGGAGGGGCAGGAATTGACAACCACCTTATTTTGTAGACAGGGTTACCCACTGAACCTGGAACTTCCTAATTAGGCCAGGCTGGCTGGCCTGTGAGCTGAAGGCATTCTCCTGTCTCCCCCCCTCCCTGCTGGGGTCATTGTTGCCATAGAATTTTTTACAAGTGTGCTCAGGATCTGAACTTGGGTCTTCGCTCTTGTGCAGCGGACCCTTTACCCACTGAACCATTCCCTAACTTCCCAACACCAGCTGCTTGTGGCCTCTTTCTAATCTTCAGGGGGCTTTCTGAGCTAGAGGCTGACTAGGTGTGGGACAGACAGATAAACAGTGGCTCGGAGAGAGGTTGGATTTAAATTTGGGAACTGCTCGCCTGTGCTCAGTGGCTAGAGTGTGGCCCCAGGGGGTTGGTGTTGGGGTCACAGAACGTGGAGACTTGGAGAAGCAAGGGCTCTCCAGGGTTTGCCTGTGGTGACAAGGAAAACTCCCCTTTGCTTTAGAGTCGGGTCCAGCAAGAGACAGAGGAGACCAAGAAGGCAGAGGAGACAGAGAAGGCGGCCAGAGAGATTCAGAAGGCCCCCCACATGTTAGAAGTAGTGGCAGTGGCCTAATCTTGGTAGCCAGGAGGCTGAGGCAGAATGATAAAAGTTCTAGGCTAGCCTGGACAGCACAGTGAGATCCTGTTTCAAGGGCGAGAAGAAAGAAGGGAAGACAGTGACTTCCGACGGCTTGAGACCTGCCTGGGTCCTGGATGCGGCGGCTGGCTGTCATGGGTACCCTCACGGACAGAGCTGAAGGGAGGCTAAGAGAAAAGGGACCAGAAGGCAACCGGCTAAGCTGCTTCCCAGGCCTCTGCCTGTCAATGGGCGGCAGGTGGGAGCAGGAGCGGAAGTGGATAGAGGAGAAAGGGACCTGCCTGAGGAAAACAAGTTATGCCAGAAGAGCCAGGAGACAGGAAGCTTTCGGATACCGGAAGTGACGCCTCCTGGTATCTGGGAAGTAAGTGGGGGTGGCGCCCAGAGGGAGGGGCTAGCCAGAGATGGCAGAAACCACACTGCCAGTCCCGTCCCGGGGCTGCCACTGTACCACCACGGTAGTCCCCAAGGATGCCCTGCTTGCAGTGTGGCTCCACGCTGGGGAGTTCAGGTCGTTTGCAGCAAGACTCTTTTCCGTGGATTTGGTTCCCGGGATTTCCTGCCGGGGCAGGACTTAGGATTCACGATGTTGTGCTGGGCAGATGCTGAACTACTGAGCTATATCTCCAGACCTACCGAGAGGTTCATTCATTTCCCCAAAGGCCACACAGCTTTTAAGTAGCAGAACTAGAATTCAACCTTGATGTTGCCCCACTGCCCCGCTACCCAGGTGACCAAGAGTTCCCTGTCCAAAGGATGATGGGCCTTGTTGATTCTGGATCAGCCAGATTTTGCATTCCATCATTGGGAATGCGTGGGTCTCCCAATGAGATGCCAGTCAGGAGTGATTCCCCAAAGGGCTGGCTCACTCTAGTTCTCAGGAATGCAAATATGCTGGGAAGAGAGCTCTTCAGGGGTTGGTTGTGGAAATGCAACCCCAAATGCCTGGGGTCAGAGGTCAAGTGCCAGGGGTTAGAGAAGCCTTGGGGGAGAGGAAGGGACCAGAGCCTGATGTGGTAGTTTCATGCCTGTCAGGAGGCTAAGGCAGGAAGCCTGTTGCAAGTTCCAGGTCAGACTAGGCTTCAGGGTGCCTGCCCTCTGTCTCACAAAAGCAAAAGAAACGGACTGACCTGGCCCTGATGGTGAACATGGTGGGGTTGTGTTTCCAGACCTGGCCTGGCTCAATGTAGCAGGTCTGACAGAAGACTCAGAGGCCTAGAGGCAGGAGAGTGAGAGGTGACGCTGTGCATGGCCCGTTGGGTGGGTCCCCGCAGCACAGCGCCCGCCTTGCAGGAGCCAGCTCGCCCCGCCCGCGGGGTCGCCCGTCCTAGGCCGGGGAGTCTAATGTGCCCGCAGCCGTTCCGGGGAGCGGTCCCCGCCGCGCTAATGTGCGGTCGCCCCGCCCGCCAGCAGTGGTGCCCCCGCGCCGACCCCGAGCGCAGATCGATACGCATCAGGCGGCGGGCTACCCCGTCCCCTCCCCGCCCACACCCCTCTCTCTAAGCTCCCTTCCTCCCTCTCGGATCCCCCCACCCTCACCTACCTCCGCCCTTTGGCTTCCTTGGAGCCTGGGAATCCCCGGGTGAGTGTATAAGGGCTTAGGGCCAAATCGTGTTCAGTCGTTCCCCAAGGAAGGGACCTGGGGAGGGGATGAATGAAACACTCCAATGCAAAACATCAGGGGTGATGGTGGTCCCTGCATAAGAGAAATCAAGATAAGTGAAATTAAGGTGTGGCTCAAAGACACACCTTGCTTAGCATGCAGGAAGTCCGGGGGACTTGATCCTCACACATAAATTGGATGTGGTGGTGCATACCTGTAATCCCCACACTTGCTCTGGAGTGGAGGCAGGAGGATCCCACATTGAAGGTCAGTTCTCAGATGTCACAAAGTGAGTTTGAGGCCAACCTGGGATAAGGGAGGTCATGCCTCAAGTTAAAATGAAAAAGCCTGGCAGAAGATAGCTCAAAGCTCAAGTGCTTGCTTAGCAACAAAACGTCCAGAGTTCGAATCCCCAGAGCCCACATAAAAGCTGGCTGGCACACTGGCACATTGCTAGTCCAGGTGGGCACGGATGATCCTCAGAGCAAACTAGACCAGCCAAACTGGGGGAGCCCCAGGCTCACCAAGAGACAGACCCCTGTGAATAGTGGGCTCAACATGGAGGCACAGTGGGAGAAGTCAGTCACCAAGGAAATCTAGGGACCTGAGGTAGATCAATGGAACCCACAGGACATCCGAAGGAGAGAGCGGACTTCCACACATGCACCACGGCGCCTGTTCATATTTATCACCACCCCCGCAATGATAATAAGTAAATATTTTAAAGATTAATAAAAAAAAAGTTGAGTGTGATAGAAGACACCAGGAACCTCTGTCCTAACAGGAGCACACACCCAAGCAGTGCACCCACACACATGCCCACAGGCCTGCGTTCAATCACATACCACACGCACATACACATGTGATAACTAAGGTAAAAAAAATTAAGGGAAAAATTAATGCAAAAAAAATCCTCAGTGATCAAAAATAAATCAAAATTTTAAATGAAGCTAAGATCAGTAATGGCTGAGCAGAGCCATATTGGAGCCTGGGGCAAGTGGAAAAAAATATCAAGAATCTGGATCCTGTTTCATTTGAATGTTGAATTCTTTGTTCATCACAGATTGCTCACTGGGGGACAGGTTGTCGCTGAAACTCACTTTGGGGACTAGTAATGACAATAGAAGAAATGCCAGCACCTTAAACATATTGTTGGGGGGGGGAGGGTTAAACCCAGGGTCTCCTGTGTGCTAGGCTTGTGCTGTATCCCCAGCATCCCCTCCCCCCTTTTAAAATTGTGGTTGTTGCAACAGGGGTCTCAGGTAGCTGGCTTTGAACTTGCCATGTAGTGGAGTCTCGCTCTGAAGTCTTGCCACTTCTCTTGCCTCCTGAGCTCTGGATTCACAGGCATATGCCACCACTCTCGATGCATCGACTTATTAAATTTTTTTGTTTAGTTTTGTTTGACACAGCATCATTCACGCTGACCTGGAACCCTCCATCCTCCTGTCTCAGCATCCTGAGTCTTGGTCTTAACAGTTTATAGTTGACGTCTCTTAATTTTCTTTTTGTATAAAAAACCCTCGTGACAATTTACAATTTACACGGCAATGTACGGACTGGATGATTCACCTTTTGAAGGCTTTCTGTCCCATGATTTCCATCAGCTCCAGGGCCCTGCAGGCATCACCGACCAGCGTTATGGCTTTGCTACGCCCTTCCCGGAAGCCCTGTAACCACAAGCAAACATGCATCCTCTCTGGTGTCCCCAGACCCTGGCAACCATTACATTTCCATCTCTACGGCATTATCTGTTCTGGCGATGTACACGGGATCATATGCTGTGTGGTCTCTTGCATCTCAAGGTTCGTGGTTATTATAGCTTCTGTCAATACTCCACTCTTTCCATCACCTCCTCTCCCCGTGTGCGCATGTGAGTTCCGTAGATGGAACCTGTGTGTACTGGTGCTTAAGGCCGGGGGAAGATGCCTTCCGTCCTGGCCTATCAGCCCTCCTTGTATTCTTGGGGCTGGGGTTAGAGGCGGCATGGACACCCAGCTGGCTTCGCACATGGGAGCTTGAACTCAGGTGGTCATTCCTGCCTGCCAGCATTCTTACCCCTGAGCAGTCTCTCGGCTCCAGGACTGCGTTTGTCACATCTTAAATCATGGTCTATTATGTGGCGATTCCTCGTTTCCTCTGCCATTCCTCAACTGAGGGGTATTTGGGGTGTTCCTTGTGCCTCCTCTTCGCCTTTTATGAATGATGCACTGATGCTTATGCGCCCCTGTGTTTAGGTCGTATTTGTACGTTTGTTTGGAGACTTGTCTGTGCACATGTTTTGGTGTGGACCTATGCTTTCATTTTTCTTTAATGTGTTTATTGCATTTCAAGTTACCCTGTGTGCACACGAGTATGGGTGTGCATGTGCGTGTGTGCGTGTGTGCGCGTGTGCTTGTGTGCTTGTGTGCGTGTGTGCTACAGCATCCATTCGGAGGTCAGAGGACAGTACGCAGGAGTCAGTTCTCTCCTTCCACCATGTAGTCTCTGGGGATGGAATACAGGTTTCAGTCTAGGCAGCAAGCACCTTCACCCGCTGAGCCATCATCATCTTAGCCATCTTCTATTTACTTATGTTTGTCTACACAGGGTTTCTCTGTGTAGCCCTGGAACTCCCTCTGTACACCAGGCTGGCCTTGAACTCAGAAACCCGCCTGCCTCTGCCTCCCGAGTGCTGGGATTAAAGCGTGCGCCACCCTACCTGGCTAGCCTCTTATTATTATTTTCCTCTCTCTTGATTCTACCCCCTAGAATATGGGGCCCATGATCACTGCAGACTTAACATTTTTAAACAATCTCTAGAGTTTTCCAACATGGCCGGACTATGATGCTTCCCACCAAAAGCGTAGGTGGGTTTCCGTTTCCCATATCCTCACAACTGCACTCATTACTGGCATGTTTCTGTTCCAGTCTCCCTAGTGTCATGAGGTTCTCAGTTTCCTCATGGCCTACGCTTCCGCTGTGCTCAGAGCGTATTTGTGCACTTGCTTGGAGATACCTTTGCCCAGCTTCCACACGATCTGTTTTACCATTTTTTATAGGGTGACATCCTAACCACATGTAAAGCTCTGACTGGCTTCTCTGCACCGAACACTGTGCTTTGGACATCTGTCTATGGGCTCTCTAGATCTACTCCACTATCTTCTTAAATTTTAATTTAATTGTGTGTGTGAGCGCGTTCTCATGTGCACACACAAACTACAGGTTCTTGTGAGCTGCCTGACATGGGTGCCTGACAAGCCAACTAACCTTGGCTTCTCTGAAGAATAAGAATAGGAAGTGCTCCTTACCACTAAGCTCTGATATCTCTGTCTCTCTCTCTCTCTCTGGTTTTTCTTTTCTTTTTTTTTTTTTTTTGGTTTTTCAAGACAGGGTTTCTCTGTGTAGCCCTTGCCGTCCTGGAACTCACTCTGTAGACCAGGCTGGCCTTGAACTCAGAAATCCGCCTGCCTCTGCCTCCCGAGTGCTGGGATTAAAGGCATGCGCCACCACTGCCCAGCTTGATATGTCTCTTTCAATGAGTCTTTCTAGACATAAGAATCTGAGAACTGGAACCCCTGGGTCCATTCTCCTGTTCTTCCCTCGTGTGTATCCCAGGCTGGCTTCAACGCTCAGCAGTCATCCTCTTACAATCACTGGAGTACAGGCATGTGTCATCACAGTTGACTTTAATCTTTATTCAGACAAGATGCCAAGTGTCTCAGGCCATGTTTTAGGGTTTTACTGCTGTGATCAGACACCATGACCAAGGCAACTCTTATAAGGACAACATTTAATTGGGGCTGGCTTACAGGCTCAGAGGTTCAGTCCATTATCATCAAGGTGGGAGCATGGCAGCATCCAGGCAGGCATGGTACAGGAGGAGCTGAGAGTTCTACATCTTCATCTGAAGGCTGCTAGCAGAATACTGACTTCCAGGCAGCTAGGATGAGGATCTTAAAGCCCACACCCACAGTGACACATCTTCCCCAACAAGGCCACACCCACTCCAACAGGGCCTCACCTTCTAATAGTGCCACTCCCTGGGTCGGGCATATACAAACCATCACAGGCTGTCTTTGACCTTACCATGTAGATGAAGATGACCTTGAACTTCTGATCTCTTGCTTCCATGGTTGGGTGCTGATATTACAAATGTACAATGCTATGTCTAGTTGTTTGGGGTGTTAGGGATAAACCCAGGGCTTAAAGCATGCCAGACAACAGTCTTACCCACTGGGCTGCATCTCCAGCCTCTCCATCAAGTATTTATTATGATTGTCTAACATATAGCAGGTACCATCCACATAGACCCTTTGGCTAGTATTTGCCAAGCTTAGAAGGCCATTCTTCAGAAGCTGTAGGGTGCTGGCAGCCTTAGGCTTCTATGCTGGGTGCTTGATGGGTATGGAGCCCTAGTGTAGGCAGTTTCCTGGATGACTGGATCCTGTGTGCTGAGGCCAAGGCTTGTCTGTTCAACCACAGAGTTCCAGGCCCTCTGGTGATTTGGGCACAACTCAGACCCAGTTAAAGAACTTGTTACCTTTCCTTCTGACCGACTAAAATGTAAGTCAACTGATTCTTCCGAGAGCTCAGGATGGAAGTCGTAAAATCAAGTGGCTCGTCCACGAATAGACAAGAGCAACAGCACACTTGAACTTTGACCCTCAGGGTCACAGGTCACTCAGGGACAGACATATGACAGGAGTTGGTTTCTCTTTGGGAGCCTTAGAGCGTGGGGCAAACAGGAGAGAGACAAGAACAAGAATGGAGCCAGGAGGCAGTCAGGGAGATAGGCTCTTACTGTGGGGCCAGGGGCCAAGTGTGGGTGGATTGGACCAGCGGGGCAGACCTCAGATGTGATCTGAGGACAGAGCGGTGACAGAGCCTGGATGTGCCTTGTGGTGAGGACAGGGCTTGGCTGGGCAGGGAGAGGTTTGAGGTGCAGAGCTGACTTCCACAGGAGGTGGGGTAGGAGCACAGGTAACTGTCTTCAGGATAAGGCAGAGATGGCGGGTGGTATGCTTTGGGAACAGTTAGAGTTATATACACGCCTCAGTCCCCAACTCAGCAGCCTCAAGCCACATGTGGCTTCTGAGTACTGGAAATGTAGTTGACGGGCCGGATGTGTTGCCAGGCATAAAATATGCTTTAGACTTCAAAGGTGTAAGTTGGGAAAGAGGAACGTGTTAGCTCATTAATGATTTGTATGCCAATTGTAAGTTGAGGTGATAAGATATTGGGTACATCCATTTAAAGAGTATTTAAATTGTTTTCGGCACCAAAAACGTTTTAATTGGGGCTGGGGAGATGGCTCAGTGGAGAAAGTGCTGGCTAGGTAAGCTTGAGAATTGGAGTTCAGATCCTCAGCAACTTTGTACTGCTTGGCACCCCTGCATGCCCATAGTGAGAGCCGGGGTGGGGTGTGTTGGGGGGGACAACACAGGAGGATCCCAGAAGCCTGTGGACCAGCTTGTCAGGCATGTGCTTCGGGGACAAGAGACCCTGTCTCAAACAAGGTGGAGGGCAAACACCAATTCCTGCAGTTGTCCTTTGACTTCCACATACGCCGTAGCATGTGACCATCTGTGCTCATGCATGTCTACTTACATACAGATGAACACGCACACATGGATACATATATGCACATACCACAAACATAGTATAGACACATAAAAATGTCAATAAATAGATTCAGCTGCCCGAGTTGGATTCTTTTTGGACAGCAGTGTTTTAAATGCTTACTCACGCTGTAAGCCAATGAAGTCGCCCTGGGAATGCGCTGAGTAGAGACCCCCAGGGCCAGCCCTCTCAGTAGAGGGGGGAGAAGGAATGCCCGGGTTGGGGGAGGAGGGCAGAGGAGAAGTAAGGTTCTAGTCGTCCAGGAAACCCAGGTGGAGAGGGCTCTGGGGAAGGGAAGGGTGTGGCCACCCGTGAAATGCTGGTGGGGTTGGGGGTTAGAAATCGGCTGTTGAATTTAGCAGCTCTGTGATTGTGGCACATTCCAATAATCTCAGCGTTTGGAAGGTGGAGGCAGGAGGATCAAGAATTTAGGGTCAACCTTGGCTACAGAGTGAGTTAGAAGCCAACTTAGATCATAGAAGAAACTCATAAGAAACTAGCCAATCAACAAACAAACAGCACCAACCAAAGAATACACATAGAGGGACCCATGGTGCTGGCCACACATGTGACAAAGGAGGGTCTTGTTAGCCATCAGGGGGAGGAGAGGCCCTTAGGCTGGAGGGTGTTAGATGCCCCAATATAGGAGAATGCCAAGGAGGGAAGCCGAGAGTGGGTGGGTGGGTGGGGGAATACCCCCATAGAGGCAGGGGGAGGGGGGAGGGAATAGGGAGGTTCCAAAGGGGAGATCTGGAAAGGGGGAAACATTTGAAATGTAAATAAAGTATCAAAAAAACCAACAACAAACAGAAAACAAAACCAAAACAGAACAAAATCCAAAATGAAGCAAAAAATAAAGCTAAATTAGCATGTCTGAGCCACAGCTGAAGAGGGGGTTGTGTACAGGGGCCATCCGGAGTTCCCATTGTGCTAACATATACCAATAGCATAGAGGTGTGGCCCCTACCTACCTCATGATGCAATGGGAAACTGAGTCCAATAACCAGGGGTAGGGTGGGGCAGAGGAGCAGCAGAAAGCATGGGAGTTTAGAGGTACCCCAGGCTGGAGCCTGGCTCTGAGGACTCGTGAGTAATCCTGCTCCCATTAGAAACCCATGACCCTGGACCAAACCCCAGCTCCACCCTCAGGCAGCAGGCAGGGGAGAAGCAGAAAGAATAGAGTCAAAAAGACTTTCAGTGGCTGGGAGCAAGGTGCAATGGTAGAAAGACAATTGCCTTCCAGGGAACAAGTTCAATTCCCAGCTCAGGGAGGGGAAGGAAGGAGGAAGGGAGGGAGGGAGAATGGATTTTTTTGGAGTCTGTTCTTTCGTTTAATTAATTTATTAGTGTGTAAGTGTGTGTGTGTGTGTGTGTGTATGTAGTATATCCACTTGCTAGTGTAGGTATGTGTGTCTGTTGTGTTTTCACTTGTTAATGTAGGGGTGTGTGTGTGTACATGTGTGTGGTGTGTGTGGGAGAGAGAGAAGGGGGGCAGGCATTGGATATCTTTCTTCCATCTTTCTCTACTTTATTTTATGTGTATTGATGTTCTGCCTGCATGTATTTATGTGCACCATGTGCATAGTTGGTACCTGTGGGAGTCAGTAGAGGGCGCCAGAGCCCCTGGAACTGGCGTTGCAGATGGTTGTGCGCCACCTTGTGGCTGCTGGGAACTGAACTGCTCTGGAGGAGTAGCCAGTGCTCTTAACCACTGAGACATTTCTCCAAACGCTACACTTTTATTTTTGGAGACGTGTCCCTCGCAGAATTTAAATCACACCAATCCAGCTAGGCTGATTGGTTAACAAGGCTGAGAAATCTTCCTGGTTTTCCCCCTACCCCCACCCCTCACCCTCATCCCCCATCCCTGTACCCCGTACCTGGGATTATACAGGCAGGAGCTACCATACCAGACAGTTTGTTTTGTTTTACTTTCTTTTCTTTTAATCTGGGCTCTGGGGTTGCAGAGCTCCAGCTACTCTTGCAGAGGACTGGGGTTTGATTCCTAGCAACCACATGGCCACTCACCAACACCCGTAACTTAGCCCCCGGAGGTATCTGATGCTTTTCTCAGACCTCTACAGACATTGCATGCACACAATATGAAGCTATGCAGACAGAGCATCCATCCACATAAAATAAAATAATAATTTTTTAAAATGTGGGCTATGGGGATCTGAGCCCAGACCCCTGAGCTAGTGCAGCCATTTCTCCTGCTGTCTGTACTTGCCCAGAGTCTGTACTTCCTACCGAGCTCCCTGCTTTGTGCCTGTGAGGATGAGAGTAGCTACACCAGGCTCCTCTTTGCGATTGAAGCTGTTGGGCCTCAGAGACCGTGTTCCACCCAGTGTAGCAAACATCCAGAAGCTGAGCTGCTGCAGGTGATCTCTTCAGCCTTGGTTTGCTCCTCTGCCAAATGGCAGCAACAGTGCAATTAGTGACCAAGGTGTATAAACCATGAGTCGGGTAGTGTGTCTGTTGGAGCTTTGGCTACTTGCTTCGTAGGGGGAGCACAAGGAGACTAGATCTGACTCCCCTGAGAAAAGAGAGATTACAGGGGCAGGGACAGCCACAGGACCCTTTGCCCTGTGTCCTCCAGAGCTCTGAGCTCTGTCCTCGGTGTCCCTGAAGTGTGGGCACACTCCCTGGCCCCTGCTATCCCCTCAGCCCTGGATAAACAGCACCTCAACCTGCCCGCCCCCTCATCCCCTCACGCTTCACTAGAATTAAATTCATCATTCACTTTTTATGGTTTATACATAGTGTAATTTATGTTTTCAAATATATCGAGGTCACACTTTAACAGAAAAAAAAAGTATTTCACATTGAAATTGAAGGCATGTGTGTTCCATTAAACGGAGCTGTTTGGGGTAATTTTAAAGACTAAAAGTAGTAGAAAGTAACATTAAAATAAAATTTGAGAGATGTAATTACCCCTAATCGCACCATAAAATAATCAATACCACATTCCATTATTTCTGACTTCCCTAGTTATAGCTTTTTTTTGTTAAGCTCTTGAATATTGATGAGGTGAAAGGGTCGTGTCTTTCTGGCAGAGGTCTGACCGAGGTGGAATTAAGGTGGTGTCGGCTTCCATTAACCAGGGATACGGTGTCTGTAGATCCATCGCTTTTACAGATGCGATGCCGGGCAGTGCCGGGTTCACTGGTCACCTGGGCAAGGGGTGACCCAGGAATGCTGGTCTCCTGGCCAGAGGGTGACCCAGCTCATCTGACAGGAACATATGTGGGTGTGGGGGTGTAGGGGTGTCTGCACTGCATTTCGGGAGCATCTGCCAGGTGTCCAGCTCTGTCTCAGCCTAGCAGGTGAGCTGCATCAAGTCTCATCTCTCCACACAGTCCCCTGCAGTGTGCATCAGAGTGTGGATGGGGCCCCTCTTTTTTTCTTATTGGTTTGTGTGTGTGTGTCTGTGAGTGTGTGTGTGTGTTTGTGTGTGTGAGTGTGTGTCTGTGTGAGTATGTGTGTGTGTGTGCAGGTGCACAGTTGTGTGCATGTCTGTGTGTCAGAGGTCAACCTTATAGCTGTTCCTCAGGCTTTCTTCACCTTTAGTTTTTAGTTAATTAGTCAATCATTTATTTCATTTTATGTTCATTGGTGTTTTGCTTCCCTGCATGTCTGTGTGAGGGTGTCAGAAACCCTGCAACTGGAGTTACAGACAGGTGTGAGCTGCCAGGTGGGTGCTGGGAATTGAACCCCAGTCCTCTGGAAGAGCAGCCAGTATTCTCAGCCACTGAGCCATCTCTCCAGCCCCCTTCACTTTATTTTTTTATTTTTGTTTGTGTATATGTGTGTACTTGTGTGAGTGTATGTCACACGTGTGCAGGTGCCCATAGATGGCAGTAGAGAGTATCGGATCCCCTGGGGATTGAGTGGCAAGTGACTATGTTGTCCAGTTCCGTCTGGAACCCGAGCCAGGTCCTCAGCAAGAGCGAGAAGCATGTTAAACTTACTGTGCAGTCTCACCAGCCCCAAACCTCCACTTTTTTTTTGAAACAGGGCTCTCACCGGGACCTAGATCTTCCCACCATGCTAGACTGACTAACTGACCTGTGTGTTGTACAAACACAAGTACATGATCCATCTCACCAACCTAAGGCCATTTATGGATTGGCACTGTGAGGCTCAATGGGCTGAGGTCACCAAGCAGCAGAGGTGGGATCTGTACCCAAGCCAGTCTGTGCCACCTCCACAGCCTTTGGTGTAGGGTAGGATGAGACTGAGGCTCCCCACAGGATATTACAAGAGTTCTGAATTCACACGGTGCCCCAAACTACAACTAGCTAGGGACGGTGATTTAGTCTTGACCCTGAGGATGGCTGTCATTGGCTGCAGGGGTGCAGGTCTAGCTAGAAAACCCCTCTGGTTCAGGCACTGCAGGTCAAGAGCACTTGATGCTCTTCCGGGGGACCTGAGTTTGGTTCCCAGCATCCCGACAGACACCTTTAATTCTGGCTCCAAGGGGTCTTCTGGCCTCCAAGAGCATTGCATGCATGCAGACACATAAATAAAAATAGGTCAATCTATAAAGATCACTGGGATTGATTGCTCCAAAGTATAGTGCTAGGTGGGAAGAGGCCAGTTGGTTCCCATTACATAAAAGATAATCCAGACACTTGTATTACACATGTTAATAAATAATAAAATAAATAAATATTTATTTATTTATTAATTATTTTGGGTTTTTCGAGCCAGGGTTTCTCTGTGTAGCCCTGGCTGTCCTGGAACTCACTCTGTAGACCAGGCTGGCCTCGAACTCAGAAATCCGCCTACCTCTGCCTCCCGAGTGCTGGGATTAAAGGCCTGTGCCACCACTGCCTGGCAAAATAAATCTTTAGAAAACCCAACAAACTTCTGATTCCCTGTGGGGACACCTAGGAAATTCCACCCCCATCTCCTCACTATACACAGGGGGTTCCCTTCCAGGTCTTCATGTTTATCTCTGTGACTTGGGAATGACAAGATTACCCTCAGTAATGCAACATCAGGAGTTAATTCTGAGCTCCCTTCCTGGCACATGGGGAGGGAGTCAGGGACAGCTGTGAAGGTGCTGGTGGTAGTGATGTTCACTGTCACTTCTCTTCTCTGGCCTCAGTTTTCCTATCTCCAGAACGCTCCTGGGTGGGTCACTTAACACAAGACAACGGCAAGTCCACATGGCCCTCTGGTGGCGTGCAGAGCAGAGGCTCTACACGTACCCACTGTCAGAAGTGGGCCTGGTCCGAGTCTCAGGGTAGGGCTGTATGTCTGAGTGTGCCCTGTACATCTTTTCTCTCCCACCTTGAATCCTGGAGCTTCTGGGTTAGAGACTAGATCCCCAAGGAGAGCCTAGAGGAGCACCCTGCCTAAAGAGAGTACCCAGGGGATCTTCCGGGCCTCTGCGCTGGGTGACTTTGGCCCAGCATGTAGAGACATCTTCATTTCACGCTGCTTGCCAGATATTCACCAGAGTTTAGATCGATCCCTTCCTGTGCTCAAGATGTGGTTCTCCCCTCCCCCCCCCAAGATGTGGGAACAACACAGACATCCACTCACAGATGAAACAACAGACCTCTTCAGCCATGAAAAAGACTGGAGTGTGGATTTGTGCCACGGCTACATGAGCTTCAAAGACTGAGAAATGCTTGGTTAAAGAGGCTGGAGTGAAGGAAACACTTCAAGTGACCTATGTAGACAAATATCTGTTGAGATGGAAGGTTGCCAGGCACCGGGGCTGGGGGATGAGGAGCGGTTGCCTAATGGGCCCATGATTTCCTTCTGAGGCCATGAGAAACTTCTGGAAGGTGATGGCTGTACAACCCTGTGCTTAGCATCTCTCAGCTCTTCACTTCGGCCACAGAAGTGCATTTTGCCGCAATAGAAGTGATGTTTTAAGAGTTGGAACACCTTGGGGCTCAGGGGCTTGCTGAGAGCCCAGTTACAGCTCTGGTGGGATGCTATGCTCACCACAGGATCTCAGAAGCCCAGGACCTAGGAGCTGTGAGGCAGCTCACTCTGTGTCATTACCATGAATAATAAACAATGGAGTATATTTTTAAAACTTCCCTAAGAGAGATTCCCAAGCAGTAACAAAGTACTTAGGTGGCCCACGGGTCCCCTAAAGATACTGACGCAAAAGCAGGGTGGGCCACAGGGCGGGTGAGGGCTGGATGTTCGCTGGCCCTGGGGCAATGCCCTCCACCTCTAACTCCATTCTTCAGCCCAGAGGCACCAGGAGCAAAAGACAGGGATGGTTCTTGCTAATACTTCATTCAGCCCCTTGATTCCATTTCTCTTGGCCCCAACCCCTATACTCAGGGCCGCAGGAAGGGACACTATACAGTCTGAGCGCATCCTAGTATCTTGGACAAGCCAGCAGAAGTCTTCAATCCATGCTGCCATGTCTCAGAGAGGCTGAGACTAGAGTGGGGACAGACTGAAGAGTTCCAAGTAGAGACATGGTCATCAGGGTCTTGAATCCCTCAAAGCCACTCTATCCTTCTGTTCTTTCACCTTGAGTGATGCTTGGTGAAGGCTGGTAGTCACTAACTCAAACCCCGTCACCATGGAGACTGTCTCCTGGAGAATATCAAGCATGGCAGTCGATAGCCTGAAGAGGAGGGAGGCCTCAGTTTCCCCTGTAAAGGAGACTTGAGAGGTACCTTGAGGCTGGAGAGAACTGTGAAGATGTGGCGGACATCTCAGGTTAGTGAAGCAAATGCTGACAGTGTTACAGGACAAGGGTCCAGGCCGTGTGACCTCCCTGGTCCCACCAAGTCAAAAGTAGGCTTGGTTCTGCCCAGTCAGGCCTCCCCTGGCATCATGCTTGGTCTGGTAGACCCCTCAGCAGCCCATGTTAAAGGATAGGTAGGTCTAGAGAGGAAGACAACTTGTGGAGCCCCTAAGCACTGCTTTGTGATCGGTGAGCTGTTGTTTTTCATGAGAGGGTCGAAGGAACGAAGGAACGAAAGGGTCAGGAGGTTTCCTGGCCTCACAGCAGGGTGTTCACAATGACATGTTTGTCTGGGCTGAAGCAACAGGGCCCATGTGCCCTTCACAGGGCTCAGCGGCAGCAGTCACAGCCCCCACCCCACGGCTCAGTTTCTCTATTTTCCTTTTTGGCTTATTTAATTAAAAATGATTTTTATCGTGTGTCGGTCTGTCTGCCTGTGCATGCACACCCGCCATGGCAGGCATATGAAGGTCAGAGGACATCTTATGGAGTGTTTCCTTCCATTGTGTTTGTCCAAGGGATCAAATCAGGTCCACAAGGTTGGTTGGCAAGCACTTTTACCCACTGAGTCATCCTTTCTCTCTCTCTCTCTCTTTCTCTCTCTCTCTTTTTCTTTCTCTGTCTCTTTCTCTTCCTCCTTCTTCTCCTTCTCCTTCCTCCTTCTCCTCTTCTTTTTTAGGACAAGGTTTCTCCATGTAGCCTTGGCTATCTTGGAACTAGCTTTGTAGACCAGGCTGGCCTTGAACTCAGAGATCTGCCTGCCTCTGCCTCCCACTGCTGAGGTTAAAGGCCGCCTGGCTGCTTTCCCCATTTTCAAGTGAGGGGTAGAGAATGGACATCTCAACACGGCATCCATTTGCTCTCAGGCCTTCTTTTCCTCCTCCTCCTCCTCCTCCTCCTCCTCCTCCTCCTCCTCCTCCTCCTCCTCCCAGTGCTGACTTATATGACACAGCTTTGCCATCAGTTCAGACATCCGTAGCAGCAACCTCAAGGGTAAGAGGACCCCTGACGAGA
This sequence comes from Rhynchomys soricoides, assembly GCA_019843965.1. Taxonomy (NCBI): domain Eukaryota; kingdom Metazoa; phylum Chordata; class Mammalia; order Rodentia; family Muridae; genus Rhynchomys; species Rhynchomys soricoides. The sequence continues at coordinate 1,533,667 of JADRCH010000224.1, read as the reverse complement.
GGCAGCTGGCTCAGGATCTTGGGGCTGGGCTGCTGTACCATCCCTCCAATATTGCTATTGTCCCCGTTCTCCGGAGTGTGAGGCCTCTGACCCCCTCCACACCCAGTAAGCCTCATGCTGGCCTCTGCATGCCCGTGACCGCTGGGATGGAACCGACAGCATACCAAGCAGGCTCTTCCAGGGAACTTCGGAAATGGAAGGGAGGCCATTAGGAAATTTACATTTGCGAATATGATGTTTAATTAGCAATACCAATAAATTAATAGGAGAATCTTGCTGCGGTTCGGGGTTCATAAAACACCAGCCTCGATTAGCAGAAGGAGAAAGCAGCAGCTCAGGCTGTCTGAGAGGGAAGGGTGGGCTGTTCCAGGTCACCGCCATCACAGGTGTCCCATGTCCTCCGTGCTCAGCACCCATCCCCTGCCCCAAGCACATATTCAGATGGAGTACAAAGCGGAATGAAGCCACCGTCCGCCATAGAGTCTGTAGGGTCTGAATTCACGTCCTGCTTTGGCCAGTTCCTCTGTGAAGAAACCACTTAGCTTTGGTACCCCATGTCCTTCTCTGTCAAATCGGGACAATGATAATAACATCCTCCATGTAGGGCCGTAGCCGTAGTGGTGATGCAAGGGATTAATGAGGCTAGAAGCACGCGGAGCAGAAAGAAGCTGGCACAAACTAAGTGTTCATTATTAGGCTGCCGTTCCTACTCCAGCTATTATTAATGGAATAACGAATGAGGCTCACCTGGCGAGGGGGAAGGATTTGATAAACAGATGATTGGCTTTTAAGTCTTTCCTTGGTCTACCTTGCTTTCCTAGGCTCCCGGATTGATCACCCTGGGGTGGTCACCCAGGGCGGTCAGTCTGATGACCTAATTTGGTTCCAGCCACTTTCTGCTTCTCACAGGCAAAAGCTACCGTTTATTGTCTCTCAAGCACATTCAAGCAAAGACGGGATGCTCAGTACCGGCAGCCGTCTCTCCACCTCACTGACCATCTACGGCTCCCAGTTGCTCTCAGGGTCTTACTCAAGGGCCATGGAGATGGCTAAGTTGGTAAAGGCACTTTCTCCCAAGCTTGGTGACCTGAGTTCAGTCCCTGGGATCCACATGGGAGGAGGAGTCCCACAGGTTGTCCTCTGACCTCTGCATGTGTGCCGTGGCTCTTGTGCACGTCTGTGCATACACATGTTCAATAAATACATGAAATAATGTTAACAGTGGTAAAATGATCCCACATGACACCTCCTCAGCTCTGCTCCTACAGCCACCTATGGTCTCATCTCTGTCTCCCACCACTGGGGTCTAAGGCACCATCTTCCACCAGGATGCCAGGCTCCCCAACATGCCAGCTCTTCTCCGCCTCCAGGCCCTTGCGAATTGGTTGATAAACTGCTTCTTCCCCAAGGCCCAGCCTTGCCAAGTGCCCTATGCTCCAAGTAAGAATTAGAGTCAACTGTGGGGGGTGTGGGGACCGTGAGATCTTTGTCACCAACACTTTCTCTCCTCACCCTTCATCCCAGCACTACCGTGCCCAGGCACTTGGACTCAGAGAAACTGCCAGAGGGCCCCTGATCCTGTCCGATGAAGACTCAGACCTTCCAGTTTCTGTATGTCCTGGATGATCCTGCCTGGCTGATTCCCCAGCCTCTGTGTCCTCCCTCCTTTGACTCATGGGCTTCTCTGCCTCTGGGTCTTAGCTTCCTTGGACAGAGCCTTTAATATCCTGTGTGTTCAAGGAACACATCCTGTTCTACCTGACTAAACAAAGAAATCAGAGGGCAGGCTTAAATGCCACCTTCTACAAGAAGCCCTCCCTGACTATCCTGGCTTTGTTTGTAGCCATTATGCGTACAGTTTGTTTCTTCCTATCAGACTATCAGACAGAGACCTGTTGTTTTGTTTACTGCTGCTTCCTGGCACCTGTCCTGGAGACTGTCACATTCGTATGCTAATAGACATTCCCCAGGGTGATTGAATGAATGAATGAATATCAGGATGAATGGGGGAGGGGGAATGAATGAATCAATGACTGACTGGACAAATGAATGAATGAACAAAGAAGGGAAAGAATGAATGGGTGTGATTATGAATGCCAGTGCAAGGGGCTAGTGACAGGACAGCTTCTTCTGAGCCCTGGTCCCCACCATGAACTTGTTTCCCCAACTGTTTATTCTGTGTTGTAAAGTGCATAGGAAACATAATAATTAAAGCAGACACAACAACAGGTAATTAATTGCATTTCCCAAATTTGATCCATGCATATGAATGAACAGGAGGTCACAGATCGGGTTGGTTGTGCAGGAACCTCCTACCCCCAAGCTCTTCCTCTCAGGATCTCAGAGTGCAGCTCCTAGGGGCTGGTCCCCAGAGAGCCTGTCTCCTCTTCCCCTGTAGCTCCCTGGGTCCCAGATGGGAGGGAAGATTAAGGAGGGACTCTTCCGGGAAGCTCAATAGCAGAGATGCCCTCTGGCGCTTACAGCCACAGGATGTCTTTGGCGTGACCTTGTGGCCACTAGCATAGCACAGGGGAGGGTCCCTAGGCACTGGCTGAACAATGAAGCCCAGGTACTTAAAAATCCAGAAGCTGGTGGGGGGAGGGTTAGGAATGTAGCTCATTTGGTTGGAGAACCTGTCAAGGAAGCTTGAAGCTCCAGGTTTGGTCCTCAGCACTGCATAAAACCCAGTGGTGGTGTTCCTCTGTAATCTCAGCCCTTGGGAGGTGGCGGCAGGAGGATCAGAAGTTCAAAGTCATCATCAGCTATTTAAAGAATTGTAGGCTAGCGTGGGTTCCGTGGTTACCTTGTCTAAGGAAGGAAGGAAAGAGAAAGGAAGAGAGGCGGAAAGATAAAGATGGGGAGCTGGAATCCTTGGGTGGATATTTGGATTGTGGGGTCTGAGTGGGACCCTGTCCACAGTGTAAACAAACCCCAACACGCTGGGGACTTGGGAAGCTCTTTGATGAGTTTGGACAGACACTCAGATCTTAGATCTAGAGCGGGTCTTTCCACACCTCATTCCTGCTCCAAGAGAGTGTCCGTGGGGATGGCAGGTACACAGTGGAGTCTAGCCTGCAGTTTTGGGTGACTGGAGGATACAGGGCCACTTTGCTCTGACCCCAGCAATTTGACGTTGGTCATGCTAACCAGAAGGAGCTTTGGGGAATGGGGGCAGGGGGGGGAGGGGCTTCCTCCAGGAAGGCTATTCAACCCACAATCTCCTTTTGGATGTGCTGCCTCTCTGGTCCCCCTCCCCCTCCTGATTCTTGTCCTATGTAAATGAGCAGGCGCCTTCCTTTTCCAGAGCCAGGCTGCAGAGCCTGTTTAGGGCCCCAGGGCTGTGACAATGATCAGGCAGCTGACAGGAGTCAGGGACCCACAGTGGGTACAGAGCTTTGATGTGGCCTTTTGGATTGCTCTAGAGCAGGTGCTATGGACATCACTCTGACTCCTGCTCCCCAAGGACATCCTTATACCTGTGGCCATGAGCTCATCCCCTGTGACCTTCAACCAGTGGTACAGGGATGTTGGTAGGCAAATATCCAGCTGTTTCTGGGACAACTTGGGTGTTGCTCTGCAGTTCCCTGGAGGTCCCTCGAGATGCCTAGATCTCTTCATTGGCACTCCAAGCCTCTAGTCGCTCAACATTCTCATTGCTTCCCTCGGGGTGTGGCTCAAGTAAATACCCCCAAATCTTTACCCCCAAAATCTTCGGACTGCTTTTGAGAAAATTCAAACTGAAAAAAAAAAAAAGTTAAAAAAAAAAGCAAGCCAGATAGTAGAGGCGCACACCTTTGTGTTCTAGAACCCTCTCTAAGATGTCGGCCTAGCCTGGAGCCTCTCTGCAGTCCCTTCGAGGCTGAGAGAACTAGGATTGCAAACACAGTTGCTCTGGGGTGGGGGCAGCACTTGGGAGGCAGAGGCAGGCAAATCTCTAAGTTTGAGGCTAGCCTGGTCTACAAAGCAAGTCCCAGGAGAGCCAGGGCTACACAGAGAAACCCTTTTATTTGGTGTGTGTGTGTGTGTGTGTGTGTGTGTGTGTGTGTGTG
>JADRCH010000224.1:1516614-1529608 GCA_019843965.1 Rhynchomys soricoides | reverse complement strand
GTGTGTGTGTGTGTGTGTGTGTGTGTGTGTGTGTGTGTGAAAGTTACCATATTCCAGAAATCAAGATGCCATGAGCTGGAGTTTAGATCAAGATTTATCTAAGAGGGGCCCAGAGTCACTGCACACCCCGCCGGAGGCCCCTTTGGTCCCCCAGTGCCGTGCTTTTCACCCCTTTTGGGAGGTCAATATCTCAGCTGAGGCAACAGGGCAGAGATAAAGTAAGAGGGTCTGTAATCCAGGCCACACTTGAAAGAACAACATTCTAAGTCCAAGGTTGCTAAATGGTTGTCACATGTCATCGAGTTGGCCATCATTCCTTAAGAGGTAATTTGGGACCGTGTGTGTTTCCTGTGGGTCCCATTTTGCACACTTGCCATCAGTCTGGCTGCCCCACCCCCAGAGCAACTGTGTTTACTACCCAAGTTTCCTCAGCCTCAGCCTCACAGGGCTTGCAGAGAGGATCCAGACTGGGCTGACCTCTTGGAGAGGGTTCTAGGACACAGACTGTCCAAGTAGAAAGGCGGAGTTCCCGTTCTGCCCCCAGTCTCTCTGTTCATCCCAGCTTCAGGCTGTGGGGAGAGTGAAACTCCATTCACACCTGAGCAGGGTGTTATGGAGCCCAGGACTCTGCCTTTCTGTGCCTTGACACTTTGTCTGCTTATGGTTCTGATCTGCAGAGTCGCTGGGACTATGTGTTCCAAGTCAACACAGCACAGCACCCAGCAACCCACTGAGGTCCATGCCCCCAATCCCATGTCACCCCTTCCTTCTAGTTTACTGAAGTTGGGCCTTGGATCAGGTGAGAGCAACGTAACTGAAGTAGGTGAACTGTCTTAGAAAGGCCACGGGGATGTGAGGGCAGAGGTAAAAGATGCATGGGCACTTGGCTTCCTTAACTACCTGCCTGTTAGGAGGTGGTGGCCAGTCTGGAGAGCAAGTGACTACACCAGGGGACCTCAGGATAACAGGCATGTTGGAGATATTCCAGGGGAAAGGGACTTTCTCTTGATCATCCCCCCTTCACAGAGTCCTCCGCCCAGTGAAGTCAGTGGGTGAACTCACCACGAAGATTCATTTGTCTCCATAAGAGCAGAAAAGACACTTCCAGGACCCTCTGCAAATGTCAAATGCAGACGCACACACACACATCTCTGTGTGTGAGACATGTCACATATGTGATAAATTAATATGTGCTTATAACCGCATTTTTTGTTTGCTCTGTAAAGATTTATTTATTTGAATTGCTTGTATATGAGCGGTTTGCCTGCATGTCACTTGGATGCCTGATGCCTGAGGAGGCCAGAAGAGAGGGTAGCATCTTCTGGAACTGGCGTTACAAATGGTTATGAGCTTTCCTGTGGGTGCTACAAGTATAACCCAGGTCCTCTGTAATTACAACCAGTGTTCTTAACCCCTGAGCCATCTATCTCAACAGTGCATCCCATACCCCCCACCCCCACCCCCGTTTGGAGAGAGAGGCAGGGTTTCAACTATGTAGACCAGGCAGGCCTCAAATTCATGAAGATCCTCCTGCCTCTGCCTCCAAATGCACACCCAGCTGCAGCTTCTTAACTTTAAAAAGAAAAAAGAAAAAAAAAAACCTTTGTATTTTTTAGTGTTCAAAGGATTGGATTTCATTATATTTTCATGCATATATGTTATTGTTCTTTGCTCCATCCCTCCCCCACATCTCAGTCTTGTAAATATTCCCCAGCAATTTGGAAGTACTTCTGAAATTCCTTGCTCTCCTTTGAATTAAGACCCTGAGTTGTCCAGGCTTGCCCTTCCTGGAGGCTGCACTGCAGGCTTAGCCCAAGCCCAGGTTCAGAGGCCCTGGAGGTGCCAGGCTTCCCCATTCCACCCCACCGCACACAGGATCTTATGCTTGGAATGTTCCCCGACTCCAGCAGCCTTGCTTCCCGATCAGCCTTGGGGTTTCTGGAGGGAGGAGGGTGGGCATGGGGCGCGAAGCTGCAGGGCTGCAGGGCCTGAGGCGTGGGGGCCGTCTGGGCCGGGTCGCGCGCTGCCCGCGGCGGCCGGTAGGGGGCGCCTTAGTCATGCATTATTCATCGGCAGCCCGCGTCGCTCGCCTTCCCCCGCGCGGGCTGCGGGCTGCGCGGAGGAGCGGGAGCGCGGAGCCTTCACAATATTGTGGCAGCTTCACGAATGACAGCTGCGGGGAGGCGGGGGGCGCAGCCTCAGGCGGCGGCGGGGGCGCGGGCGCGGGCGGGGAGCGGTCCCGGATGGGGGCGAGGAGGGGCTGGTTCAGGGTGAGGGCAGAGCCTGCAGCATCCGTCTGTACGTCCAGGCATCCTCCTTTCCTTCCATCAAGTCAGCCAGCACTAGGGAACATCTGGCCGGGGCGGGCGAGGTGTAGGGGACGCGATGGTGAATAAGGTAGGCCTGGTCGGTGGCCTTTCAAAACTTCATCTCCAAATGGTCAGGGAGACACATTTTAAAAAGCAAACAGATAATCCAGATAGTCCTAGCTAACCGTGCACTGTCTCAGCGGACGCCACGGGCATAGTGGAATGGGGAGAGCTTCTGAGAGGAGGTGCAAAGACTCGGATGGCAAGGATGAACCTGACTTTGAACATTCCAACCTCTGGCATTTCTCCCTGTCCCACTCAAGGCCTCCCAGGGTCTCATAGAAATCAGCTTCTCTGACCCTCAGGTACCCAAGAAGTCAGGAGGGTTTTGATAAGACCTGGTTGGGCCACAAATCCAAACTATGCGGTTCCTGCCTAGCCACCCTCTGGGGTCCACCCGGGATGGCGGGAGCCTGAGCTATCTCAGCTCTCAAGACTCCCATCTCTTATTCTGCTCCAGGGGAAGGGTAGGGAGGGAGACACGGAGGGCGTGGGCTCAGGGTCACCAGTAGCATCAGGTTTCCTTTCACTTGTACAAAGACTCGTTGACGCCTGAGCACATCAATATCCTTAATGACAGAGAAAGGAGCTGGGACTCCAGACCGGCGCCCCCATTCCGCCTCCCCTCCCCTCCTCTCCCCTCTGGGCCCATCTTCTTCCTCTTCCGTGCCTTCTCTCTCCTTTCTGTCCCCCTCTGTCTGTTCTCCCTCTCCTTTCTCCTTCTTTTCCCCTCTGTCTTGTCCTGGTGTCTTCCTTTTCTTCTCTCCCCTCTCCTCTCCTCCGGCTCCCTTCTTTCTCCTTCCCCGGTCCCCAGAGCAGCTGTACACACACTAACCCACACCCTGCAGCTTCAGACCCCAGCTAGGCTCTGACTCTTCTGTCCCTCCAGACCCCTAGAGACGACAACCTCCTCAAGGCAGGACCTATGTGATGGTAGCACCTGAGCAGAGGTCGCTCAGCTCTTGTCCTGCAACCTCTGCCGCAAAGGCTCACGGGTAGAAAGAAGTCCTTGCAACTGCCCCAGGGCATGCTGGGGGATGTAAATGGCAAGTTTGGGGTGGGTCTAGGCTGAAGAGGAGTGTTTGAGGAGGATTTTCTGTTTTGTATTTTTTATGACCATATATAATTTCGCGTTTCTCCCCTCAGCCTCTGCCTCCTTGGCTCCCAGATGTGTCCCACATTGAAGAATTATCTCTCCTCCCTAGAGTGGAATAAATGCAATCAATATGAGTATTGCTCTCAGGGCCTTGAAATATTACATTAATGTTCCATGTGGTGACATTTTAGCTGGAATTTTCAAATACATTATGATGGTTCAAATTAATATTTATCAGAGCGGCTTTTATATTTTGCAAAAGAGAGAGAGAGAGGGAGAGAGAGAGGGAGAGAGGGAGAAGAGGAAAGACAGAGAGAGCAATATTAAAATACAAAATGCAGATGAAGTCTAAAATCGATGGTCCATTTTCCCAGCACTTTCCAGGGGCTGTCTTTAGCTTTCTGGGTTTGTTTTAAAATTTATTGGTGTTCCAGGCAAATCTCTTGAGCTCTCTGGTCCCCCTGGCCAGCTTTCCCTCTCCAGCCCCTTTTGCAGGCTATGGGTCCCTTCCTTTTCTGTCTTTTCTCTTTATTATCCTGAAATGTAAATTACGACATTAGCCCAGTCCTTATTTTTTTTTTTAAACTCTCCAATGATTAAATCTGCTACACGACATCTTTGTCCTTTCTATAAATTAAATCATCTTGGCTTTGCACCTCCAGCTCGGGGCGGATGCCACATGGGTGTCCAGGCAGCAGGCCTCTGAAGAGGAAGTCTACCGTTCTTGTCCCCTTCAGAGGCAGACATGGGGGCAGTCTGTGAGGCAGGGGGAATGCTCCCAGCTCCTGATTTTTCTGTAAATAAGAAATCTGGAGTGGAGGGAGGAGGTTGGAGAACACTCCACTTTATTTCAGTCACTTCCAAACTGATTACTCTGTGAAGTGGAAAATCTAGGCAGATTAATGGTTCGGTTCCATCTCTCTTTTCTTTTGCTCCCCCCACCCCTTCCTCTTGTCTTTTTTTTCCACTGCCAGAGTCTTCTCCTATTTTTTTTCCTTTTCCAAGTTGTATTTAAAAAAAAATAATTAATGGGCACCAGCAAGATGTCTCAGCAGGTAAAGTGCTAGCCACACAAACCTGAGAGCATGAGTTCGATTCCCAGAACCCACATAAAGGTCGACGGAAAAAACTGACTCAGGGAAGTTGCCCTGTGACCACAGGCAAGTGGTGTCACACAAGTGCCCACACTTACAAAAAATATAATCCAGCATCTTTGGGGACAATGTGTTCCTTGGGACACACTCCCCAGTCTCAGTCACACAGGCTGTGTCCCGGAGCATGGCAAACGTTATCAGTGTCCACCTCACTTCTAACTTGTTGTCTTTGCAGTGGTTTTTTGTTTGTTTGTTTTTTGTTTGTTTGTTTGTTTTGTCTTTCTCCCTTGAGTTCTGGATGAGAGATCAGACTGGAAAGAATGCATTTTGTCAGGTGCGTAAGGCAGCTCACATACACACACCCCAACAACCCACACGCACCAGCACGCACCAGCAAATGCAGTCACAGGGACACCGTAGGACTGACTACAGAAAGAGAGCCACCCTCCCGATCCCCCTTTGCTGCTGATCTGGCCAAAAGAACGACAGGAAACTCAAAAAAAGAAAAGGAGAGGGGATCGATTATTCGACCTGTACTTGAACCCGACTGAAAGAGATAAAGCAGAATTTTCAATAGGTCCCCTGCCCTTTTCACCAGGAGGGAAAGAGGAGAAGAAAAAACAAGAGATATTTATATGACAGCAGCTGCTGGAAATAGCATTTCAGAGCCATTAAAAAAAAAAAAAAAAAAAAAAAAAGGCAAAACAAAACTCAATGGGAGAAAAAGAACGGGACTCCTTCCCTGCTCCCCAAAAGGCGAGACCAGCAGCAAGCAAGCATCCCCGGCTGAAATGTGTGCATGCTTCCTATAGATCTGTTTGAAATTATACTTGTCATTGAGGGGGAATTTATGCTTCTATTGATCTGCAAAAGGAAAATATTAAATGGTTTGGTTTTGATCTTTCGGTGACCCGGAGGTCAAGGGTAGTAGCAGATTAGTATTCATTGAATTCATCACGGAATTGCAGCCTGCGTCCACTTTATGCAAACACGCTCCAAACATGCCTGGTGAAGCAGGCAGCAAATGGCCAATGACAAGAAAAAGCCAACAGCCCTCCCTCCCTCCCTCCCTCCCACCCTGCGGGGCTCTCCGTCTCCCATCCCCTCTGGGAGAAAAAAGACAAAACCCACTAAGGGGCCAATGGATGTACAGATGACAGACACCCATGCCTCTCATAGATCTGCACATAAGGGGGGGCTCCCAGATAGGGGAGGGTCAATGGACCCAGAGTGCTGCAAATGGAAACCATAATAAGTGGCTCAAAGAACCAGAAACCTGAGCCCGAGGGGCCAAGCAAGCAGTAAGGAGTACCGTACCTGGAACAGAAAGGGCAGGAAGGGCAATGACAGAGAGGCGCCTGCACACACACACACACACACACACACACACACACATGTGCTCACACTCAGCCAATGGAAGCTGGTGTTTCCAGAGGGCCCTCCAAGGGTGACATTGCTGTTGCTTCTATGACCACACGCAGCCTGAGAGCAAGATCCTGCCAGGCTGAGAAGAGGAGGAAGGCTGGGCGGGAACCCACAGGGCTTTTCCTCTTCTCTCTCTGCAGGCCACATACACTGCACTTGAATGTGTGAGCCTCAGGAACACTCCTAGCTGGGTATGCTGGTGCATGCCAATTATTCAAGCCTTTGGGAGATAGAGGAAAGAGGTTCAGGAGTTCAAGGTCAGCCTTGACTCCATAATGGGTTTGAGGCCAGCCTGGGCTATATGGGACCCTATCTCAGAAACAACAACCATAACAAAAAGAAGCAAAAAACCAAACAACAGCTAAGCCGCCAGGGACAGTGTGAAACCAGCGCCCCTCCCACCTCACATTCAGCTTACAAGTGTCCTCTTAGCAGCGTCTGTCCCCAATGTGGGAACATTTGGTCAGTAACAGAGTTCCTCTTGCCAATGCTCTAAAAATAACCCACCGAGCGTATCCCTGCTGTGGCTGGAATTCTGGCTGGCCCTTGTTCTACCAGCTGGCTAGGGGGCTGGGACAGGATGAGCCTGGCTCTGGGGGTAACTAACATGAAGACCTACCTTACCTGCACACATATCCCGTTTAACACTTAGACAACCCCGTCCGGGCAAGACTTGCTGTCTGCCTGTAGGACAGATAAGCAAGCTGGGGCTCTGGTGTGTGTGTGTGTGTGTGTGTGTGTGTGTATGCATATGTATGTGTGTGTATGTATGTGTATGTATGTGTATTTGTGTGTGTGTATGTATGTGTGTCTATGTGTGTTTATGTATGTGTGCATGTGTGTGTCTATGTGTGTGTATATATATATGTGTGTGTGTATGTATGTGTATGTGTGTGTATGTGTGTTTATATGTGTACGTGTGTGTGTATGTGTGTATGTATGTGAATGCGTGTGTATGCATGTGTCTATGTATATGTGTATTTGTGTGTATGAGCGTGTGTCTGTGTGTCTACGTGTGTCTACGTGTGTGTATGTATGTGTGTGTATGTTTGAGTGTGTGTGCATGTGTTATGTGTGTGTACGTGTATGTGTGTAACAACCTCTAAGCCTCAACGCTGTCCTGAGGGGCTGAAGCTGCCTCTCAACTGCTCTGCTCTAACAGTGTCCCCTGACCTCGCACTTTGGACAAATGACAGCATTGGTCTAGGGTTGGGATGGAGAAGACCTTAGGGTAAGAGAGGGCTTGGAGGCTATGGGGAATCTGAGGGGCTTCAGAGAAGAAGAGCTAAGGTGGTCCCAGCCCTGCCCCCTCATGCCTGGGGAGGAGGCCAGTGTACTGCCCGTTAATCATGTTTCATTTATATTAGCTTGACTCGATCTACTGTATATTTGAAATGGATTTAATTTTAGATCATGCACTATGGAAGGGGGCCAGTTTGGTGTAAGGTGCATTATTAATACCTTCCATAAGCTGGATATACATTTTCCAGGGACAGATATATGAACAGCAGCCCCTGGGCTCCTGGCCTGGGAAGGGGATGCTTCTCTCTCTCTCTCTCCCTCTGTCTCCCTCTCCTTTTCCCCCTCTCCGTCCTTCCCTCCTTCCCTCTTTCTGTCCCTCCCTCTCTGTCTCCCTTTCCTGTCTGTCCCTCTTTCTCTGTCTCTCTGTGTCTCTGTCTGTCTCTGTCTCTGTCTCTCTCTCTCATATCTCCCTTCTTCCCCGCAGCCTGGGGTTGCATGGCCTTTGAAGGGACTCCTTGCTGTACTCTGCCTCTGTGAGGGTCCCGGATTTCTCCTACCATTCAATGACCTTGAGAGACAGAAGCCGGGGCTGCAAAGGTCCAAGGAGCCTGGCTTACCAGCTGTGCATCTGGTTGTAGGAAGCCCAGGGCCTCCTGAGACATAAGAGAAGGCTGGGTTATGGATGCAGAAAGGCTTCGGGCCTCCACCTTCAAACTTATGCCCAAATAGAAAAAGGCAGAGCTCCAAGTGGTCTGCTTCCTCGAGCATGCGCAGTCCAGACTTGAGGTTCTGAGAATTCCCCAAGACTGGGCTGAGATGGCTCTTTCCTGAAGACAGGCAGTGGGTCTGTCTATTGGCTTCCTACTCAGCTGAGCATGCGCAGTCCAGACCTGAGGTCCTGCGAGTTCCCCAAGACTGGGCTGAAGTGGCTCTTTCCTGAAGACGGGCAGTGGGTCTGAGTCCTGGTGCGTTAGCCTTGTCTAAGGACGTCAGCTGCATGACTCTTGCTTGTTCTCATGTGCTAGCCCTGGCCTACAGAACAGTTGCTTATACGTCAGGGGACAGGCCCATGCGCAGGCTGGGGAGCAACAGATTGAAGCCTTGTCCCCTGTCCCCTAGCACCGGAAGCATCCCTCATGGCATGGCTTACTATTTTAAATGCAGACAGAGGAATCTGAATCTCCTTATTTCCCTTTACACCCAGAGTGGTCTAAGTGCTCCCAACATCCCCTGAGCTGCACGCTTGCTTTCCTGCCACCATCATGTCTTCTACCCGCATCCACACAGTGACTGACCATCTCCTATGGATCATCGCTCTACTGTTTACTTCTCCATTGCTCCCACTCTGCTGGTCCACACAGCCGCCACCTCTCCAAGCTCACAGCTCGGGGTTTCTAGGAGGCCTAGACAATCCTTGCTGTGCCCCCAAACTACACCAAAGAGACCAGATTTAATGCAAGCACGTGGCCTGGGGTACAGCTTGGTGCTAGAGTGATTGCCTAGCATGCGTGAGGCTGGGTTCCATGCCCCTCAGATCCCAGATCCCTGACAAAGGAACTTGCCAGAGAGTGGGTCTGCCCACTGTCTATCCCACACCCCGTTCTTTCTCCCCCTACTCCTTTACCTTGTTTTTTGCTCTTTAACAGTCCTGTGCCATGAACTTCTACCCCAGGACCTTTGCACAGCCCGGTCCCTCTGCTCTGACCTCTGTTTATCTCTTTCCTCCCCAACCAGCTGTTTCTCAGCCCCTAGGCACTGCTTTGAGCTCCCCAGGGAGACTTTGGTTCATACATACCCTATCCACTCAAGTCTAGTGCTTTTCCCCCCAGCTTACAGCCAAGATGTTAGTATGCTTAGGGTCTCACTACCCACACCAGGCAGGCAGAATCCTGCATAGGTGGCCATGCCTTTGCCAGGACAGGTAGCTGCTGACATGACACCTCCAGTCTTCACCCCATCAGTTTCCCCTTCGACAGCACAGAGCACAATACGCCTGTCACCACCCCAGCCCCGCTGGCAGCCTTTCAGAAGTGGCATGCGACGCTGCTCTTATTCATTCTTAATTTAAGGTTTTGAGAGTTGTAATAACCCCCTTCCCCCAAATCACTGGGGACGGGGGCCTCCACGACAGCCTGGGGCAGGGGAGTTGATGGGTAATTGCAGCACTTGCACACACTGATGGGGTCTGGAGCAGACAATGGAAGCCGGAGCCCAGAGACCCAGCCTTGTTCTCTTCCCAGTGTGCCTGGAGGGTGAGAACCAGGCTGGCACTGGGGCCTAGAAACACAGCCAGCTGTATCATTTGTGCTTCCCCAGGAGAAAGGAAGACAGAGGGCCAGTGGTCCCAGTCTAGAGGACTTAGATGTGGACAGATGCCCTAGAACGTGGGGGACAAAACCTTTTCCTACCAGTTCTTCCTGTCCAACCAAGCTGCAGGCTGTTTCCCTCTGTTCTGGAATCAGAAATGGTTCCAATGGGAAAGAGAATCGGGAGGGTAGACACGTGGGCGGGTGGCCTATGAATGCTGCTCCTGACTCTACAAGCTGTGTGACATTCAACAATCCCTTAACCTCTCTGAGCCTCAGTGTCTTCATCGTTAGCAGTCTTGTTTTACTAGCTCTTGCCCCAGGGGTGGTTCTGTCACTGAAAGAAGCCACACATAGAGGTGGGCCGCTGTGTGTTTCAGGAGACTATTTCCAACCAGGGAAATGACCGTGGAGTTTCCACAACTATTCATTCGAGAGAACTCGGCCCAGTTTGTGATCAAAGGCAGTGGGGATTCCAGCTTCCGCAGGATGGAGGGAGGGACTTGAGGCTTAGGTATCTCTTCCCTCTCCCCCTTTCCCCACTCCTAGGAGGCCTCAGTCCCCCTGGGCAGCAGTCTAGCAACTAAACTCATGCAGCTAGGAAGAAAACAGTTTTCTTGTTGACTGCTCCCTTCCTTTCAGACAGTAGGATTAATGTACCTGGTGCTGGCACAGAGTAGGTGCTTGGTGCTGGTACATAGTAGGTGCTTGACAAACATTTGCCCAATGAGTGAGTGAATGGGTGAATAAGCGAGCTAGGCCGTGAAGGAAAGTGGAGGTCAAGAGCATGTGGGGAGGGGCTCAGGCTGGAGACTCTCAGGCCCACTTGATTTCTGTCCTGGGTGTGAAGACCACGACACCTGTTATTTACACATGTGCCCAGTCTTGCTCAGTCTCTTGTCCTAACTGAGTCATATCGAGGGATCATGCCAGCTTCTCTGTAAATTCGAGGGCTGCTGATGGAGAAGGTAGGATTCCTTCTGAATACGGGGTGGGTGGGGGGTAATTTCCAACAGGGGCTGTTCCGGGCTCCCGGGGTGTCTCCTGTCTCTGGAGCCTCTTCCTTACACCTGAAGCCAAAGCATGTTAAGGGAGCTGTGACCTCCTGTGAACAGAGTGACAAGAGGCAAGGACAACATTGCCAGTGCCCCTCCTGCAGCCTTGGTCCATTCACTGCCAGGTCACCCAGCTCTCTTACCCAGGGCCAACAATCTCTTGTACCCAAAAAAAGCCAGTAAGTTTGCTGTGGCCCATGCCAAGAGGCCTCTTAGCTAGGCCTTCCTGTCCCTGGGGAAGAGAGGGAGCACAGGACTTCCAGGGGCCCAAGGGTGACTAGGATATCAGAGTACTGCCTGCTTCTCTTACACAGCCCACAGCAGGGGGACATGCTGAAGTTAGATTCTCCTTAGGGACTCAGAGCAGTGAGGCAGAGGATAAAAAATAGACCTGACCGTGGCGTTTACGAAGTCCAGTGTGCAGAGGCCATGTGCTGGCCGCAGGTGTTCTATGACAGAGCCAGAGCCGGAGAGAAGGGGGGTAGGGGAGGCAGGAGGAGATGTGGACAAGAGGAAGGAAGAGAAGAGGGGAAAAGAACTGTAGAGAGACAGTGATTGGTTCAGATAAAGGGAGGAGGAGGAGAAAGAGGAGGAGGAAGAGGAGGAAGAGGAGGAGGAGGAAGAGGAGGAGGAGGAAGAGGAAGAAGAAGAGGAGGAAGAGGAGGAGGAGGAAGAGGAGGAAGAGGAGGAGGAAGAGGAGGAGGAGGAAGAGGAGGAGGAGGAAGAGGAGGAGGAGGAAGAGGAGGAAGAGGAGGAGGGAGAGGAAGAGGAGGAGGAAGAGGAGGAGGAGGAAGAAGAGGAGGAGGAAGAAGAGGAGGAGGAGGAAGAAGAGGAGGAGGAGGAAGAGGAGGAAGAGGAGGAGGGAGAGGAAGAGGAGGAGGAAGAGGAGGAGGGAGAGGAAGAGGAGGAGGAAGAAGAGGAGGAGGAGGAAGAAGAGGAGGAGGAGGAGGAGGAGGAAGAGGAGGAAGAGGAGGAGGGAGAGGAAGAGGAAGAGGAGGAGGATAAAGATGCTAAGGGTGTTCTCGGAGTACGGGGCACACAGAGATGCTGGTGTGCATGGAGACATGTCATCTACACACATACCTGAGTTGAGAGAGGGAGAGAATGTGGCTAGGGGGTGGGGCTGGAACCTGTATCACCGGCTGTAAGTCTGGAAACTGAGTCAAATGCAGTTTGGCGGATGCTTGTTAATATAGGTAGAGGCTTGAGAGGTAGGGACACCTAGAACAGAATCTCTCTTCACTTGATTCTTTCCTTGTGCCTGTGAACACATGTGCAGTGTGTGCAGTGTGTGGAGGAGGGCAGGGCTCAGTGTCCCTCTCAGCTGTCCCCATGTCACCCGTGGTTGCTTACAGACTTCTTACTGCTGGGCCCCAAGTTGGAGTGGGGTCTGGTGGTGGGCAGCACAACACAGGCAAGCCCTGATGGGGTGGGGTGGGCACTCCCAGAGCTGTGAGCAGCCAAGGCCAAGGCTAGGCAGGCAGGGAAAGTGAGCCATAAAAGGGCCACTTCTCACTGCTGTTCACTTGACACTCTCTACCCAGAAGCCACCTGTTCAGCCATCAGTCACCCAAGGAAGACACAGCTTTCCTGAAACCAGGAATTGGACAGAGAGTCCTGGGAGGAGAGATGTGTGTGTGTGTGTGTGTGTGTGTGTGTGTAGCCTGCCTTGTGCCGCTTCCAGGGCCCCCCTAGGCCCTCCCTGGGCAGCCTGGAGAGTCAGGTCTGGCCTCAGAGCTAAAATTAAAACACACCCCCGATCTAGCATTAACTTGGTACTTTTGGGGGCCATGAAGGGACAAAGCAGCGGCCACTTGGTAGTAATAAAGGAACAGCTTGTGCCAAGGACTAAGAACAGGCATGGGAGGTGGCACTGAGGCTTGCTGGGGTTTGAGGGGCAGGCAGGGCAGCTGGGGCGGGGAGGGACCTGGCTTGGAGGCAGGCCCGGGGCTCTGCCCAGTGGCGGCACCCTGGCCAGTGCAGTTCCAGCCATGCCCCGCTGTGCCCCGCCTCAGATGGCTTGTTAATTTCATCGTTTAGACCGTTTATGGTGTTCCCAGTTGCTGTTGCTTTTATAAACAAGCATTTTGGTGACCTTCCCCTCCGGACATCAGCTCTGCAAGAATCCAGAGCCCTGAGCATTTATAAATAAGTCTTCTCTCAAGTTCCACAACAGGTGTGCCCTCCCCCCACCCCCTCCTCTGTCCTGTCCGAAAACCGAACAGTTTCACCAAGCAAAGGGAAGCTGTGTGGCCTGTCTTAAAGGGGTAACAGGGTCGAGTGGGGCCACATACAGTCTGTCTTAAAGGGGTAACGGGCCCAGTGGGGCCACATACAGTCTGTCTTAAAGGGGTAACGGGCCCAGGGGGGCCACGGATATAAGGCCCAGAGGGATAATGGCCCACCT
>JADRCH010000224.1:1471428-1505326 GCA_019843965.1 Rhynchomys soricoides | reverse complement strand
CTCTCTCTCTCTCTCTCTCTCTCTCTCTCTCTCTCTCTCTCTCTCTCGATATTGGTTTCATTGTGTAACCCTGGATGGTCTGGAACTTTTTATGTAGACCAGGCTGGTCTCAAATTAGTAGAGATCAATCTGCCCAAGCCTCCTAGGGATGGTGCTGCCCACAGTGAGCTGGGCTCTCCTGCATCAATTAATAACCAAGACAATCTCCCACATTCATGATTACAGGTCAATCTGACCTTGGCATTTGCTCAATTGAGATTTTCTCTTCCCAGGTAATTCTAGTTTGTGCGGACAATGAGAACCAGAACAGTCAATGAACAATGAGAAGAGACTGGAGACACTGTCACAAAAGGGGACACTGGGAAGCCATGATAACTGAATTCAATGTGATGTTCTACATTAGATCCTGGGATAGGAAGAAGGAATGAATTGAACAACAGGTTGCTCCCCCAAGTTTGTAGCTAGTTCACAGCAACATGTCAATGCCAGTTTCTGGACTTTTGACAATGTTACGTGGTGGCGCGGGATATTAGCAATGGGGAACACTGGATGGGGTGTGGGCATTATCTGTACTATTTTCGAAACTTTTCTGTAAATTTAAAATTCTCCCAAAATGAAAAGTTTATTTTTAAAAAAATGTCCTAAATTCAATAAAAGTTACCAGGCAAGCAAAGAAGGAAAACATGACCCATATCTAGGGAAAAAATGGATCAATAGAGACAGACCCAGAAATGTCACAAATGGTCGAGTTAGCAGACAAGGACACCAGCATCTCGCCCTTCACAGTCAGGAAGGTGGAGGAAGTTGATGACAAAGGGGAAGAAGCAGAAATGTTAAAGGAATATGCCCGACTTCAACTTTTGGTCTTTACTTACATATAGAAACCAGCACACACGTATGATCCCCACCTCACCACACGTATGTGTATGTGTGTGTGCATGTGTGTATGTATGCATATGTGTATGTGTGTGCATATGCGTGTGCATGTGTGTGCATATTGTGTACATGTATGTGTGTATGTGTGCATATGTGTATGTGTGTGCATATGCATGTGCATGTGTGCATATTGTGTACATGTATGTGTGTATGTGTGCATATGTGTATGTTGTGTGTGCATGTGTGTACATGTGTGTGCATGTGTGTGCATGTGTGTGCATATTGCGTGCATGTATGTGTGTACATGTATGTATGTGTGCATATGTGTATGTTGTGTGTGCATGTGTATGTGTGTACATGTGTGTATATGTGTGCATGTATGTGTGTGCATGTGTATGTATATGTGGGTGCATGTGTAGGTGCATATCGTGTACATGTATGTGTGTATGTGTGCATATGTGTATGTGTGTGCATGTGTATTTGTGTGCATGTGTACATGTATGCTTGTGCATGTGTATGTATATGTGTGTGCATGTGTGTACATGAGTATGTATATGTGTGTGTACTGTGTACATGTATATGTGTGTATGTATGTACGCATGTGTGTGCATTGTGTGTGCATGAGTGTGTACATGTGTGTGCATGTACGTGTGCATGAGTATGTGCATTTGTGCATGTGTGTGCATGTGCGCATATGTGTGTGTATGCTTTTTAAACACCAAGAGTGGGGCTGGAGAGATGGTTCATTATGAAGTGCTTGTGGCACCTGCATGAGAATTCACATTTGGTCCCTCAGCATCCGTGTAAAAGGACAGATGAGGTGGTGTGCCCCTGCAATCCTACTGCTGGAGAGGTAGAGACAGGAGGATCCTTGGAGCTACTTAGTCAGCTACACTGACTGAATCTAAGCTCCAGGCTCATAAAAAACCTGTCTCAAGGAATAAGGTGCAGAGTGGTTGAGCAAAACACCTGCCATTGACCTCTTGTCTCCACGTACATGGCACACACACGTGCACACACAACACATACACCACACACATTTTAGAAACTGATTCACTAATTTAAAACAAGAGCAACAGGGACTGGGTCTGCGGCTCTGAGGTGGAGAATGTGTCCAGCATGTGTGCAATCTGGCTTCAGTCTCCAGCACTGAAATAAATAAGACTCAATTAAAATGTGAGGGGATATATGGAGTCAACATTTGGAATGGCACACACACTGGATGGATTAGCAACTGGTTATACACCACAGCAGGAAATCAGAGACCTTAAAACCACGGCGATAAATGAGAAAAACTAAAACACACTGAAAGGCTGGTGCCAAAGGACTAGAGCCATGGCTCAATGGGTTAAGAGCATTCTTTCTTAGCAGTATGAAGACCTGAGTTCGAATCTCAGAGCCACCACAAAAAGCCAGGCATGGGACTGGCAATGGATTACAGTAGTCATGTTGGATGGCTCCCTTCTGAACCTCTTGGGCACAGAGACAGGGTTTCTCTGTGTAGCCCTGGCTGTCTTGGAACTCACTCTGTAGACCAGGCTGTCCTCAAACTCAGAAATCCACCTGCCTCTGCCTCCCAAGTGCTGGGATTAAAGGCCTGTGCCACCACTACCTGACTTGGGCACCTATTCTTACACACAAACACACTGAGAACACAAACACACACACACAGTTAAAAAATAATAAATGATTTTAAAAGGCATGGTTCTGTGTGTGTGTCCGTACTCCCAATGCCAGAGGGTGGAAACAGTCAGATACAGGAGCTCACTGGCCAACCAGCCTCACCAAAAAACCCTGCTGAGCTTCTGATGTGGGGAGACACCGAGTCTCGAGGCGTTAAGGCAGAGAGCAATGGGGAGATACCCACTGTACTTCTCTGATCTCTACATGTGCACGCAAGGCACACGTACCACACCGGTGCAAGCACCCCCTTTCCCCGAAACAAAAAGCAACCTCTAAAATGTACCAGGGCTCCAGCAACCCTTCAGGAGGTCTCCCACAGGAATAACTGGATTTCTAGATGGGAGGGAATGTGGGGGTAGAAGACATATTTGAAGAAATAGTAACTTTTGAGACCAACCTGGCTTCCAGGACATTCTGCCTGAAAAACACTAATTTTTTTTTTTTTTTTTTAATTTAAGAAGGAGAGGAGGTGGGGAGGAGGTATGGGATGTGGAACAGTTGGAGGGTGGACTGGGAGGGGGATAAAATCTAGAGTGTAAATAAACAAATAAATTAAATAAATAAAAGATTAAATTAAAAATTACTGTAAATACATTCAGGAAAAAAGAGGAAAAGGAAGAACAGAAAGAGGAGGAGAAAAAAGAGGAAGAGGAGGAGGAAGAAGAGGAAGAAGAGGAGGAGGAGGAAGAGGAGGAGGAGGAGGAGGAGGAGGAGGAGAAGAAGCAGTAACTAGGCGGAAATACTTTAGTTAAGTGTTTGCTGGGCAAGCATGAGGACCCGAGCTCAATCCTCAGCACCTACATACAGCATACATACATACATACATACATACATACATACTACATACAGCATAGCGGAGCAGCAGAAGACAGAGGCGGTGGGGTGGGTGCCACCATGATGAGCAAATATGTGGTAGAGAAATGAAAAAACAGAGAAGAGCAGTTTGTACACCAAAGAGAGACACAGGACTGGGGACACTATGGCGGTGAGGAACGGCCTGATCTGAGTAGCCTGTCATGCCACCTGAGACCAGGGTGACTGTGCTGCCACTGAGGGCCGTGGCCTGCCACAGTAGGGCTCTGTGTCAGTGTCTGTGAACCATGTCACCACCAAAAGCCATTCGGCAGTCGGTGGTCTGGGCTGCTGCCTGGGGCAGGGTTAAAGTCCAAGGGCTGAGCTGGGCTGGCCCCACCCCTCGACTGGGTGGTGTGGGAGAGCTTACCCTGGTGCTATGGGTGCTGGAGAGCTAGCAGGCTGCACACTCAGGTACCACCCAGGCCACATCCAGGGCTTTGAGTCCCCCCCACCCCCCATCCCCCAACATCGACTCCATCTATGAACTGCCTGAGCATGTGAAGGAGCCTGTCCTGCAGAACCATGAGACAGGGCAACAGCAGGCGATCACAGAGGAGACCTGGTGAGGTTTCAGTATAGATGGTGTAGAGGAAGCCAGGAACCAGCCCAGGGACTCACTGCAGGGAACATTTGCAAGGAAAGCTGTCTGGGTGAAAGGGTATACTGTGGGACACACTGTGACACTTTGCAGCTTTTATGGTAAGATGTTTTTCTTAATTTTTATTTGTTTTCTTTTGGAAGGGAGGTTGCAGGGTAGATATGGAGGAAATGCGAGATGAGCGGACTTGGGGAGCATGATATGAAATTCCCAAAGAATCAAAACAACAACAACAACAGACCCAGTGTTGCCAGGCCTAGTGGTGCATCTTTAGTCCCAGCACTTGGGAGGCAGAGGCAGAAATATCTCTGAGAGTCTGAGAGTTCGAGGCCAGTCTGGTCTACACAGGCAGTTCTAAGACAGCCAAAGCTACACAGAGAGACCCTGTCTTTAAAAACAAACAAACAAACAAAACAAAACAGCTGGTTATGATGACTTGCTTACCAACCAGAGCTGGGGAGGCAGAGACAGGTGGATCCCCAGAGCTCATTGGCCAGTAAGTCTAGTCTAATTGGTGAGGCCCAGGTCCCTGTGAGAGATCTGCCTCAGAAAAGCAAAATGGGATGGGGATTGAGGAACAGCACCCAAGGTTGACCTCAGGTTTCCATCCATGTGCATGCACATCCATGTGCATGTATGTCCAAACATAAACTCAGGACCCCTGTTCTAAATTTAAAGAGAGGAGGAGGAGGAAGAGGAGGAGGAACTCAGGCAGGAGGGAAATGGATTTTTTTCTTTCTGTTTTATTGAGAATAAGAAGCTTAAAAGAACCCCAAAGAGGGGCTGGAGAGATGGCTCAGTGGTTAAGAACACTGACTGCTCTTCCAGAAGTCCTGAGTTCAATTCCCAGCAACCACATGGTGGCTCACAACCATCTGTAATAGGATCCCTCTTCTGGTGTGTCTCAAGGCAGCTACAGTGTACTCACATATACAAAATAAATAAATCTTTTTTAAAAAAAGACCCCCAAAGAGAAGAAATCTGGACACAGTGTAGCCAACCCTGAAAGCTACCGTTATAGTCTCTGCCTCCTGCTCAGGAGGAAACAGCTCTGGACAGAGACAAGAGTGACCTTCTGTCTCCACCACTAAGTGGCTGATGACCTGAGGCTTTTGACCTTGAACTAAATGACCTACTTCCTTGTTCTCAGTTTCCTGTTTTATTAAATCAGTGGTTCTTATTACGGGTCGCAACCCCTTTGGGGAGGTGGAAAAACCTTTTCACAGGAGTCGTCTAAGACCATCAGAAATACCAGGTATTTACATTATGACTCATAACAGTAGCAAGATTACACTTACAAAGTAGCAACAAAATAATTTTATGGTTTGGGGTTGCCACAGCGTGAGGAACTGTATTAAAAGGTCGCAGCGTTAGGAAGGTTGAGAACCACCGTATTTTTTTTAAAGGGTTTATTTATTTATTATATGTGAGTACCCTGTAGCTGTCTTCAGACACACCAGAAGACAGCATCAGATCCCATTACAGATGGTTATGAGTCACCAAGTGGTTGCTGGGATTTGAACTCAGGACCTCCGGAAGAGCAGCCAGTGCTCTTAACTGCTGAGCCATCTCTCTAGCCCGGAGAACCACCGTATTAAACGCTTCTGAAATACCCGGTTGCCTGATCTATTAAGTGGGCTAACACACAGCATCTCTCTCTCCAGGTTTTTCTTCTTGATATAACTATATTTTATTTATTCTGTGTATACCCATATATGTAGGGATGACTTGCAAATAATCAGTGCTCTCCTTCCACCCTGTGGGTCCTGGGGATTAAACTCAAGTCATCAGGCTTCATGGCAGTGCCTTTACCTGCTGAGCCATCTGGCCGGTTCCTCCTCAGGTCTTTGTGAGACTCGGTGCCAGAATAGACAGAGAGAGCTGCATCCAGTGCCCAGAACGCAGGGCACTAGCTGGCCTGGCCCCCACAACCATTCACACATGCTTCAGTCTCTGTCCAAGGAGGGGAGTCTTGTATGGCTCCAGGAATGGGGAGCTGGGGCTAGGGATACTCAGACTTGGTCTCTGCCTTGTGAGTCTTTAGACAGCATTCTGGAGAACCCCACGTGGGCCCAGATGAAAATTCGTCCATTTTTGGACAGAGTGAGCAGTCATTGAAATCTAAGAAGTGCCTGCTGAGAAATGTCCCTGCTGTGAGCGCCGCTGGTTGGATTAGCTGCTGTTCCTTCTCCACCATTGAGTGGAGTGGCAAGCTAATAAATATTTCAGAATTGGCTGTATTCAATCCAGCCCTTGTCCCGTTTGACGTCTGTTCTCTCGGCTTTCAGAAGGAGACAGGTGCAAAGCATGAAAAGGGATTTAATTACTAAACACCCCCCAACTCCTGATATGCAAACACACCCTAGGCTGTCCACATACCTACTGCACAGGGTCACGCTTGCCCCACGCGCTCACCCTTGTGCAGACAGCCCTGGGCACACATAAGTCCGTGGCCTGTTAGTGCGAACATGCCAAGTATTCTGTCAGTACAGGGTTGTGCTCAGTTCCACATGGGGCACACAGTGTCAGTAGGAGCAGGTTTGTAGTCAATGAGCCGGAGTGTATGTATACACACACATTTGTAACATATGCCACACAGACATACAGACAACTCATTCATCTGTATACATGTGTTTATTGCCAAAGCAAAATTCAAAGACCTTGTCATTGTCCCCTGCTGTTACCCTTCACTACGGGAGAAAGTGAGGCTGTAACAACCAGGCAAAAGCAAGGTGGGGATTTAGAACTTTCACCTTTAAGATGGTTTCCCTTGATACATGAGGAGGTGCTCACAACACACAAATGTACCTTCTATGCTAAAAGTGTCTTTCCCCTGTGTCCCAGAGACTATCATGCACTTTACAATATGAATTTACATCAAACTGTTGTGCACAGGCATGCCAGCACGCGCGCGAGCGTGTATTTGTGTGTGTGTGTGTGTGTGTGTGTGTGTGTCCCCTTCTGGTGGGAACCTCAGGCTCTTTCCTCCTCTCTGGGACCTTGCTGCCTTCCCTTCAGGTGACTGAGGACTCAAAGCATAAGGGGACCTGGCATAAGTCTATATATTCCAAGTTGCATAGCCCGTGTAAAGTTAGTGGCTAGCCCTGATGTGAGGAGGGAGATTGTGCCTCCAACCGTCTCCATGGTGATAGCTGGGCGCAGAGATGGTTGGGGGTGCAGAGATGGTTGCGAAAGGTAAACAAAGGTGAGCAGACTTGCAGCCCCTCGGTTTTCTTAGCCACCGTCAGGGTTGGCCACAGGCCTAGGGGTCCAGGCAGAAGTGCTAGGTACCCATAGCCTGGACATTTGAGAAGCCTGGGCATCTGGCACCTGATCTGTCCTCTTCTCACACCTTGTTCATAATTGGCAGAAGGCAGTGAACACATTCTTGAGGTCAGGTGACACAACAGAACTGTTTCTTGTTTTGTACCAGGGAGCAATATCGAAGGGCCGGCCTACTTCCCAGTGGGTTAGATAGGCCCTTGGAGGCTAGTCTCAGCCTTCAGTAAGGCAGAGCCCAATCAAGAACTTTTTTTTTTCCAGGCAAAGCCATTGCAAACAGACAGGGTCTTGGGAGGCTTTCAAATAACCAATCAGTAGGCCCTATGGAAATATATGCAAATGAAAGATGCAAATCAGCGCTGAGTCTTTTTGCATCTGCAACCAGCCGGGACCACCTGCCCCGGTGATCTCCTTTTCCCTTTGAGAGGAAGGAGGGGAGCTTTGAGTCGATCACGGACAGGACATCTTCCGTCCCCACGCCCTCTGTGAACTAACAGCCCTCTCGGGCTTTCGTGCTTGGGAGTGAGGGAGTCCTCCTTCACCTGCCCCAGACCCAGCTAGTTCACTCAGTGAACCCCACTCTCACACTCATGTTCAGCCCAACACACACTCATGCATACAGGAATGCTCACGTACCTATCCATTACTTGCACAGTCATTTACACAATTGTTTGCATTCCAGACCTACTCACATGCTTGGAGACTCGTTGTACACACTCAGCAATGTGCACACTCATTCTTACACATGCACACCCTGGCATTTGTGCATTTGTTCATACACATTTGCTTCCTTGCGCTTGTTACTTTGTACATCCTCACACGAGACATGCTTATGCACACTTATCCCTGACTGTGGAAGTGTCTGTACACTTGTGTATCATCCAGATCCCTAGGAGAGGCAAAAGGTCAGGTTTAGTGTCCTGGGAGAGCCCTCTTCCGGAAGGCTGCTCAGGGGGGCTGGCGATCAGACTCTGGGCTGGTTTGCTGTGGGTTTTCCTTAGGGGGGGGGCACACCACAAGCTGCCGTGCCAGCCTCTGGGCTGGGAGGGAGGTGCTTTGGGATAATGCCTCCCTCAGGAAGCAGTAATTGAGGGGTAGTGAATTAGATAATCAACACCGCCAGGAAGTGGGGATGTGCCCTGGTTGCCTTTGTTCCTAGAATGAGCATACCACACTGCCAAGCTGTGCTGAGGAAGAAAGGGAGGGGACCTAGTCAGACTGGGATCAGGAATTCCCTTACCCATCATCTGCTGTCTGGTCACACCCACAACAGAGTGAGCTGGACATCATTAGGCTCCCAACCCACCAATGGGGAGGTTCTTGGAGCCTGTTGGACACTGGAGGGGTCTGGTTTTTCTATTACTGTCTATTCTCCCAGTGTGTAACAGAGGCTTCAAAGCACTCAGGAATGAGGTGGGTTTGAGTTCAAATCTTACCTCCTCTAAACTATTTGTATAAACTCTTTGAATCCCCCAACCATTTCCCATGACCCTTCCTGCAGGTGAGATACTCCTGTGAGGTCATCAAATACTAATAATTGTATTTGCCCACACAATGACCTTGGACCCCTTGCCTATGCCAGTACAGTCTTGCCAAGTCTTCCTACCAACTCCATGAAGTCAGGCCTCTGGTCATCCTATTTATAGATGACTGAACTCAGGCATGGCAGTCATTCAAATGCCTGGGGTTTTGCTCTAGGAAGAAACAAAGCCTGCGTTTGAACCCAGATATCATGCGGGACCCACGGGTCCCAGGCTATGTGATATCTCATCACCCCCAAAATGAAATTCTGGCAGTGGCGTGCGTGAGCAGCCACTGTTTCCAACATGTCTTTTCCTCTAAGCATGCTACCGTAGGCTCCCTCATACACTCCTGAGAACGATTCTCCACCAGGGCTCTGGCAGGGGGGTTTCGAGGGTGTGCTGGGCGTTAGGAAGTTCTCACACAGACTTCCAACATGATCTCTGTGACTGTGTTCCTAGGCCTTGGTCCAGCGCGCGCGTGGGTGCGTGCGTGCGTGTGTGTGTGTGTGTGTGTGTGTGTACACAAGGACCTCATCACCATCCCTGTCCCTGCCAAGGCAGTGATTGGTACTCTACACCCATTTGGGCTCCACTCCCACTGCAGGGTTGCAAACACTCAGGGAAGACATACCCTTCTCCAGGCCTCAGTTTCCCCTCTGTAACACAATCGGCTAGGATTCTCTTCCATCCTTTCTCAGATTTCCCATTTCCATCCCCCACAGATCCCTGATGCCTTGAGGCCAAGATCAGAGTTACTAGGATTCCGCTGAGATGAGCCCATTCTGGTGAGGGGACATGTTCCTTCTCCTGTGTCTCCGCTCTACTTTCTGTGGGAGTACTGAATGGAGGATAAACTACAGTCAGGGTGAAGGAAATAGACACCCAACAGCCCCCTAGAAGGCACCTGGAAGGTTCCCAGGACAGGAGGGCAGAACTGGCATACAGGTAAAGTGGTATTCCAAAAGGCTACTGGAAACCCACACCCGTGATATGAGGGCAGTGTGAACACCCTACGCTGAGTGTACCGGCTCATTCTAGTCCCAACAGCAGCCCACAAGGCAGGGCTCCTTACCACCTATCTGTTGGTCCCTCTGCCTGGCATGCTTGCTCTCTTCTGGGACTGCCCACTTTTCTCAGGCTGTAGCCCCCTTCGACCTACCTGCTCTATTAACAGCGGGGCAAGGCGTATGTGTGTGTGGGGGGGAGGGGGGACAAGCAGAGAGATCCCGGGAGTAGTTGGACCTGGGGATGGCTCTAGAGTCCAGCCCTTCTATGACCCACCCCTCCCCCCCAGCTGAGAAGCCCACAGGGACCTCCCCCAACCAAACTCCGTCCCAGCCAGGTCCTGTGTCCCTCTCTAGGGGGTGGTAGGCAGTCAGTATGCCCACCTACTCTGGGACCGGAGGCGAGGAGGGGAGGGGCCACAGGCCTGGGAGGAGCCTGGCCATTCCCCCCCCCCCCCCCGTCCCTCTAAAGATCCTTCTCGCTATCCTAGACTGGAAACCCGACACCCGGAGGCCCATCTGCTCACTGCCCTCAGTTCACAGCCCCTGGAGGCCTCTGTGCCAGAGGCAGCCTAGCCGTGATTGTTCCCTGCTGAATGGGCAGGCCTGGTGCCCACACCAGGTGCACCATTGTGATGGTCTTGACACCTGCCTGGCGGGTCGAAGGGCCCGCAAAGCATGAGGATCCTAGCCTGGCTGAGCAGAGCTGCCTACCAGCCTCCGGGAGTGGGGATAGGGAGTTTCAGATCCCCGGTGCTCTCCGGGGGTTAAAAACCCCATCACACTCTGAATTTCTGTTTGCCAGAATTAAGGGGGCGCTTTGTCCCCTCTTCCACTCTAATAGAGAGAGGGCGTGCGGCCTCAATTTCTTGACTGTAAAATGGGAATAAGAGAAGAAGCCACCAAAATGAGCAGCTGGAAGATCAAAAGCCACACCGAGCGATGGGGAAAAGCAGTTACTACAATTCAGACTTGCCGTATGCAGGCAAGGGCCTCGGGGAGCTGGGCTCAGCCCCACAGGCCCGCCCAGAGCCCTGGCTGCCCCCCTGCCTGCCTCCCCTTGCCCGGCCTCCCGCCCCGCTCTATGAAAATTTAATGCCGGGTAATGACAGTCTGGGCTAATGAAAGAGGCTTCTCTTCTGGCAAAAAGAGAAAAACAAACAAAAATCAACAACCTGCAAGGGGGCATTAACTTTTCATGAGCTCTCTCCCCAGTGACACCCCGCCCCGGCTCACCCCGGGCAGCGCCAAGCCCCCTCCTTCCCTATTTCTCTCATGGAGCCGGGCTGGGCTGACAGAGTGAGGACGCAGCTGGAGGGGTCCTGATTCTTTGAGAGTCGTCTTCTTGGGGTTTCTTTGTGGGACACCTGCCAGTCTTAGGGAAGAGTGAGCTCTAAGGGTCTGGGGGAGCTCCCGTGGAGGGATCTGGGGTGGAATACCAGCGCTGGGCAGCAGGTGGAGGTGGATGCAGTCCAGAGCGAGTGAGAGAGGATAGGATGAGGTCAGGGGTCCTGTCCCTGCCTCAACAATCTGCAATGAGTCCCCCAATCCTAGCTCCCCGGTGCCTGACTGCAGAGAAAAGGGCATGAAGTGACGCTCTTTCCCTCTCTTTGTGGTGTCCTGGAGAGCCATTGGCTGCTGCCTGTGATATCCTGAGAGATGCGACAATTAATTTTCTTTTAATCAAGGTCGGATGAAGTAAATCGGCGCGGCTGTGCAGCCCTTCATTTTCTGTTTTTGCAGTGGTGCAAAACAAATATGATCAAATTACACTCCTTCTCACCTTATTGAATTAGGAAGCATGACTGATCAGAGGGAGTGGAGATGCACTGTACCATGTAGAGTCCCCCCACTTTCCCCGACCCAGCTTCCATCTCTCCAGGGTCCCTGGGACTTAGGGACCCCGGAGGACATCAGAGGACAGTACTCAGTATAGTGGGTGCTCAGCAAAGGAGTGTGAATGAATGAATGAATGAATTGAATGAATGATGCAGCGATAACCTTGGGTTCTTTTTGGTTTTTAAATTTTTAGTGTGTGTGTGTGTGTGTGTGTGTGTGTCTGTTCAAGTATGTGGATGTAGTGATATCTTTCTAGGTCAGAGAACAACTTTTGGGAGTCCTCTCCACTCATGTGAGTTCCGGGAACTGAACTAAGTGGTTAGGCAGAGCCTCTCTGCCAGCCTTCCACCTTTGCTTTTGAGGCAGGCAGGGTCTATCTTTGTTGCTGCACGGGTGTTTGCTTTATCACAGTTGCTGTGATAAAGTGCTCTGGAAAGGGTTTGCTTCAGCTTGTACTTCCGGGTCACATGGTCCATCACCCAAAGAAGTCAGTAAACTCAAGCAGGAATTGAAGCAGAATCCAGGAAGTGCTGCGTACTGGCTGGTTATCTGGCTTGTACCCAGTTAGCTTTCTTACACAAGCCAGACCCACCTGCCTGTGGATGGTGCCACCCACAGTGGGGTTGGCCCTTCCCCATCAGTCATAAGCCAAGACATCCTCTCACAGCCTTGGCACAGGCCCATCTGATCTGGGAAGTTCCTCAGTTGAGGTTCCCTCTTCCAAGGTGACTCTAAGGTTACATAAAAACTAACTGAAGCTGGGTGCTTCAGGCTCACTAGCCTGCTAGCTTCTAGGGGGATTCATCTACCCCTGTCTTCCATCTCATTGTAGGATGGCTGGAGTTACAGGCATGCACTATAGTGTCCAACTTTTGCAAAAGTCTCAGGGATTTGAACTCAGGTTGTTAGGATTTTGCAGCAGACACCCGTTAGCCATTTATCTACCCCTCACTTTTTTTTGAGACAGAACCTCATATAGACCAGACTAGCCTCAAACATGTGACTGAGGATGATCTCGAACTCCTGATCCTCCTGCTTCTGTCTCCCCAGTGCTGGGATTACATGAGGGAACTGCCATGCCCAGTTCCTGTGGTGCATACTAAACAAACCTTCTACCAGATGAGCCAGCCATTGAGGAGACATCTGGGAGAATCTGAAAAGGTAAATCGGTGTTGGCCCAGGGACCTCAGGGAGAGAGCTGCCAAGATCCTCTAAGAGAGTCAGTTGTGCAGAGGGCAGCCAGCTGCCTAGAAGAAGACACCTGGACCCTGGTCTCGGCTCCATCCTAAGACATTAGTTTTTTGTCACCCACTTTAAACTGAGGACGAACATGTCAATTAAGCTAGAGCTAGATGAAATAACAGCATATGGAGATGACCTCATACCGTAGGTGTGCAGCGCCCAACCCCTGGCTTCGTCACCTTTATTAACGTGTTTATTTCTGATACAAAAAGCAGTTAGGCTGGGTTGGGAAAGGCTGTATTGTGCCCAGAGGAAATGGCTTTTCCACCCTGTGGTGGGCCTGACACGTAGTACTCAGAGCAGGGCACGGAGTAGGTGTCTACATATGAAATTATCTTGCAGATGCCAGGAGACTGGGAAGGACCTCCTGAGCGTCCTATTCGAGAGCAAAGTCTTTCTAGAGGCTTTCTAACCCAGGGCTTAGATGGGCCATCATCCTTCTTTGTGGGTCTCTGCCTACCTTGAGGTTGATGGGGGCCCCTCTGATGTGCGGGTGCGAAGGGTGTGTGGAATACTCTGCCTCTGTGCTGTGGTCAGAATTCTGCTCTCGGAGGTGGGGGAGGGGTCGCTGATAACATGCGTGGTCATTGTTCTGTGGAAGATTTCAGCCTTGGTCATCACACACGGTGATAAATCCCAGGAAGAAACATGCAAGGTGATACCTACACATGAGCACATACACACTCATAGAGAAAGAAGGCACGAAAAGACTGGGGGAAGGGATCAGGGAAAGGAAAGAAGAGAAGTCTCCAGAAGCAAAGCTGCTAATACAGGGCTTGGATGGAGACAAGTGGCTTAGACAGCATACTGAGCCAGCATGGGGGGCTTGGAAGAGGCTGAGAGTTTCTGATTTGGGGGGATCGACAGAGAAGGCAAAGAGGAAGGGAATTTATCTGGAAGGTCAGGGCTGAGGTGGGTCCCTAGGGCATATGGACAGATGGATCCATTTGTTGCTCCACAGAGTGAGGCCTGTAAGAATACACCCTCAACTCTGGTATCCATAAACCGCTGGGAAGCCCATCTGAGTACACCAGGGCCCGCCTAGGCCCATAGATGTCTCTGGAGTGGATAATAAAGTCTGAGACGCATGCCATGGAGTAGACTGGGCACCTGTTGTGATAGGCAGGCTCTGGGTTTCTCAGCTTTATTATGTTGGGATCTTGTGACCTTCAGCTTCTCTCAGGCCTTGCTGTATGGCCCCAGCAGATTCCTCTATCCTTCTGGACCTTTCCTGCCCCCGGGGAGTCAGCTGACTGGCTCTGGGTCCTCATGCCTAGCTGGGGTGTGAAGAGAGCCCTGGGGTAGATGGGTGACCCTGGGCATCATTCCATAGCCTCCCTGGCATGTGCTTGCCGTGCCCGTGGGCCTGTGCCATACAAGGTCTGTGAGACCAATCTCTGGGTGGAGGACTTCTCTTCACAGCTGAGTCATCGCTCTCAGGGTGCAGCAGTGACCCAGATGGAGCAAGATCATGACATATGTTTATCTCTGCCATCTTCCCAGGGCCTTCCCCTTCCCTTCCTCTTCCTGCCCTCATCCCCCTCCTCCAGCCAATGGGTATGACACCCTGACCTTCCTCCTCAGCCCCCCAAATCTCTCCTGTGCTAACCCAGGCCCTCTGCCTAGGCTTTCTGTCTTCACCGCTCGTCAACAAGAATCATAGCTGCCACTAATTGAAGGCTGGCCAATTACCAGCCATCTTGCGTATATTACGTTTAATCCATTCGCCAGGCTGTTTGTTACTGTTATCCCCATTTTACAGATGCCAAAAGGAAGGCTCAGAGTTGAGTGGCTTGCCCAAGGTTAAGACTAGGAGTGGATACATTGGGTGGCACAGATGCCAGTGGTTATTACCCTCCCATGATGCCTTGTTCCCTCCCACCCTAACTTCCTAGGGGTCCTCCTGGCTCTCGGATCCTCTTGCCCCAAAGATCTCTACAGCCTGCTTCCCATTAACCCTCATTTGCCCCAGATCCCAGCTCATGCATTCATTCAACCAACTAGGTCAAGTTCCCAGGAACTTGTGAAATTGGGTAGAGGGCTGGTCCAAAGACCAGGCCAGAGGAGGTGAGAAGTCCCCAATGTGAGCCCCTCAATCTGCTCCAGAACAGAATAGGGACAGGGCTGGAGCTGTGCCCACTACTAGTTGCTGCTCTCCCCAGACAGGGCCGGGGACTCCTGCACGGACATGGGAGGGGGAAGGGGAGAAGGGAGGGGGTGCCTGGGCACCCAGCTGGTGAGCAGTGATCCTTCCTTATCCTGCATCAGCACATCCTCCTGCTTCCCCAGGCTGGAGTTTCATGGCTCACTTTCACTTTGGTCTTTGATCACTTTAGGGTTGAACAGTTAAGCCAGGGAGTCCTGAGGTTGGGAGGGGCTGGGAAGACTGGATCCCAAGTTGAGACCCCTCCTCTGTCTCCTCTGCCATCCGATGACATGCTCTGAGGATGAGGACCAGTCTGAGCATTGCCTCTGTCCTCCTCTTGGGACATGACTGTCTTCCAAATGAAAACAACTTTGCTGGATTATTTCCTCATCTGTGTCTGTTGCATGAGATCTAGGCAACATGAGGGAAGCAGTGACAACCTGCTCAAAGATCTCTTCTGTTTCTGTGGACGGGAGGCCTCAGTCCCTGCTACTGAGTCCAAGCTTTCCCCTCCAGTGTATTTTGAACATTTCTGTCACCACCTTAAACACTGTGTTTGGCAGTCCTGTATGGCCCCTGGTGTTTCCACTAGTTCCCCCGCTCTGAAGCTGTTTCCAGCTTTGTGGTCACTAGCTGTCCCTTTTTGAGTCTCCTCTCCAGGTTCTTCCTACAAGGGATACCTCAGGGCCATCTTTCCTGTTTTCGGCTCACCAGGCTGTGAGCTGCTGTGAGAAGCCAGAAGGCTGGCTGCTGTAGAGGAAACCTGGGTGGGAATTCAAGGCATCCAGGCTCGTACATTGCCCAGCTTGTGCCAACCATGCGGATAGGACTAACCTCTTCACCCTGTGGACCTCAATTTTCCAATGATAAAGCAGGAGAAGATTAGACACCTGCTCGGCAGGGCTGCTGTGAGGAAGCCAGGGGCTCAGGGGGATGAGCCTGCTCACTCATACTGGGCTTTGGGATGTCACTGAGAGAGGCTGAGATGAAACCCAGGCAGGAGAAGGTGGGTGTGTCTGGGTAGGGTGAGGCACGCAGCGGGAGCCTTGGTGGGAGGGGCTCAGCAGGATTCCTTCATCCTCACAGCCTTGCCTCTCCTCCACCATCTCTTCATGCTGAGGATGGAACCCAGGGCCTCAGGCATCTGAGGTCCTCAGGCATCCGAGGCCATTGCTCTACCACCGAGATGCTCCTCCAGCTCCAATCTGATTTTCATTTCACACTTCAAAACCCAAACACTGGCTCAGGAGGCTGGGGAACTGTGAACAGCTGAGTTCAAATCTCTAGAACCTTCTTAAAAAGTCAGACATGGCCACAGACCTGTAACCCATGCATTGTTGGAGGAAGAAGAAGAGAAGGCCTATGTGGGTGTGGAGGCTGTTGGCTCAGCTCTAGGTGCACTGAGGCATCCTGTCTTGAGGGGATAAAGAAGAGAATTCTAGCCGGGCAGTGGTGGCACATGCCTTTAATCCCAGCACTTGGAAGGCAGAGGCAGGCGGATTTCTGAGTTCAAGGCCAGCCTGGTCTACAGAGTGAGTTCCAAGACAGCCAAGGCTACACAGAGAAACCCTGTCTCAAAAAACCAAACCAAACCAAACCAAAAGAAGAAGAAGAGAATCCTAGAAGAGGACTTCTCATTTACTCCCCTGGCATCCCCAGATATGTATGGGCACATACACACACACACACTCACACACATACACAGACATACACAGACATACACACATATACACACACACATGCTTATACATACCACATACAAATACACACACTCACACACATGTACACACACATACACACATACCATACACATACACACCACACACACACACACACACACACACACACAATTGTGGCAGAACACACCCAGGATCTAAGATGCACACATAGTTTCCTGGTGATCTGATTCCATGAGTTAGCCATGGTGAACATTTTCTGGTCATGGGCCTGAAGGAAAGGTTCTGGATCTAGTCTTTAGCAAGTGGGACTTACGCTAGATTTGGAAGGGACCATGCCACCCAGGAGGGTCAACATCCCTTCATCAGTGATGGAGGAAGTTGCAGGAGAGATGCTGGGATGGTCTCCAGCTGGTGCCCTTGGGTAGCAGCCTTGGGGCTATGATCATGGGCGTGGAAGAAGACGAATAAATGAGTCAGTTGCCCTCAGGTAGGAGGGGACACGGAAGGGAGAGAAAGGGGTCAGGAAGCGACTACTGTGCAGCGGTGTGGGGGCTAGGGGTGAGGGCTGTTGGAAGGAAGACAGTTTTGAAAATGTGTGTGTCAGCAATGGGCAGTCCGGCCAACACTGGAGCTGCCAGGCAGGCAGGCACTTTGAGGGTGAGCGGAGGGAGAGGGCCAAAGAGCTGAGCTGAGTTATAAATCTTTGGTAGGACCAACTCCCACCCCCTAGAGCTCAATCCCCCCCACTGGTCTTGGGGGGACCCTGCGTCTAGGGGTTCTTCCATTCTTCTTCCTTACCCCTTCACCGTGACCATCTCCCCAGGAATGTCCTTCATTGGGCCCTCGGGGTTCATGTCACCCCACGGAGCTCGGGCTCTGTGCCACTGTACACTTCGGAGAATCATTAGCAGAAGTCATTAGCTAGAATACAGCCTCCTTCATAAATCTCCCCTGCACCTGGATCGTTCGTCCGCGCCTAATTTCCATCTCCCAAGCTTTATGATTTGTCCCTCGTTTGATGAGCGTTTCTCCCATCAATTGTGCCGTAAGTGCTTGCAGAGAGAGACCCCTCGCACTGACCCCATCTCTGACAGACCGGGTTCGAGCTTCTTAGTCTGCATGCGGGGGAGAAGGGACTTCACAGCCCCCTCCCTGCTTGTCCCTCAAAGGGCAGTTTAAAGACACTGTGTTCCCAGACTCCCTTGGGGGTGGGAGTCAGAGCTGGGTCCAGCAGCTTGGAGGATAGCGGAAGGAGAAGAGTGGCTGGGAGGGTGACTTGGTTTCTACATCGCTGAGCCTCTGTTTCCTTATCTGACACACACCTGTGTTGTGTTGCTCATTTTTCGTGGTCATTCTGAGAGTTGAGGTCTTGTTCGTCCGTTTGCTCAGGGGTGCGTTCACACAGTCAATAAGAACATGCTCACTAAAGCACCCAAGGCGGCTCCCAAGGCTGTTCCAAGAGGGAACGAACAGAGACCCACACATCCGTGTTGCTGGGAACCTTGGTGGTTCACAGCTGGAGCCTCTGTGCCCGGAGAGATGTAGATTTGACTGAATCTTGAGTCTACCATTGATGAGCAGGATGAGATTGTACAAAGCCATTTGACCTCCTGGAGGCTTGGTTTCCTCTGAATAAATGTGTGCACGTGCACGTGCGCGTGTGTGTCCATATTCTGTCATGGTAATATTCAGAGAGAATCAGTCACATTCCTCGAGCATGTTGTCAAGTAGGTAGTGAGTATGTAAGAGATTCAGGAGGGCAGAAATGAGAGGCCAAGCTTTGCGCCTGGGAGAGGGTGTTCCAAGCCTTGTTCTGTTGCCTAAGAGCCTCGGGAATGTCAGATGTACCCCAGCTGGGAGGAGGCAAGACTCAGGATTCCCTCTCCTACCAAGGAAGAATATGAGCACCCAAGAGGATGCCTGACTTGAGGTGAGGGTGCTGAGTCCTGGAAATTGGGAGAGACCCCCAGTCCTACTCTCTGCAGGCAAATCTGCCAATCCGGAGCTTTCTCCAGCTGTGATGCATGTACCTCTGGATGTGGGGACATGAAGTTCAGTCCCATCGCCCACAGAAGGAGAAACCAGGGCTTCTTGGAGCACACCTGAGGTGGTTGGAACCGGGATTGTGGCTGGCAAAGAGGCCAAATGCCCCATAGAGCTCATGGCAGGGGCGGGGGTCATCAGCAGAGGAAGTGTGGAAGGGACACCTATGTTAATGTTAAGGGACTTGTCATTTACCTGGAAGGCAGGGGCGGAGCAGGGCCAGCCCCATGATCATCTCGCCTGGCATTTGTAGAGGTGTCCTTAATTTGCACCGTGGGAGGCCGGGGAGCCTGCCAGTTGGGTATATAAGTCATGTGGCTTCAGGCAAGATACTTGACCTCTCTGGGCCTCAGTTTCCTCCCTTTTAAAAATGGATAATAAATCTCACAGGCTTCGTATGGTAGTTGGCAGAATTAATTATACCCCTCTTACTACGGCGCCTGGCACACACGGGAAGCACTCAGTAAATGACAGCTTGTCATTGGCCCAAGATCTGTGGCCAATCTTGTCATGGCCTACTTCATTTTAATACTGCCTACTTATCCAGGGCAGGATATTTATGATCACTTTTTTCACTAATTAGAGAGGCTTCTGCAATCGTTCACACCCATTTTAAAGGTAGAGAAATCGAAGTCCCAAGGCTGGCCAGAACTGAACACAGTTCCTAGGTGTAGCTGAGAAGAGAGTCCAGGCCTGCCTCCCATTCTCACCATTCTGCCTGGGCAGACCCTGAATTCCCAGGAGCTAAAAACAAAAGACCCAGGATTTGGATTCGTCAACAAACTCCCACGGGGTGACTCACCAGAGCCTGGGATCTGCCCTAGCACATCACCACCCCCTTCCAGCCTGGCAGCAGCTGCCCTGCTGACCTGAGGGCCTGGGATAGGGGTGCAGGGAAGGAGGGGGCCCTGGAGAGGGAGGTATTTCACCAGCTCTGTCCACCTGGGCAGATCACTGTGGCCTCGGGCAGCTGCCTTATCTCTTCCTTGAGCTCCTTATCTCTGAGGGTGTGGGCCTCAGGGGTCTCCCAGACAGTAGCATCC
The DNA here is from genome assembly GCA_019843965.1 of Rhynchomys soricoides. Lineage (NCBI taxonomy): Eukaryota > Metazoa > Chordata > Mammalia > Rodentia > Muridae > Rhynchomys > Rhynchomys soricoides. The sequence goes on along the minus strand of JADRCH010000224.1, from coordinate 1,485,513 downwards.
TCCTCTGGGACAGGAGCACAGAACTGGGGGTGGGAGAGGGATGTGGGGCCCGGCGCCACGGGCTGGAAGCAGCTTGCAGATTTTACAGGTCATATTATCTTTTATGGGCATCCTAAAAAGAATGTCAGGCTCTGGAGAGAGTTCTCTCTCTCTCTCTCTCTCTCTCTCTCTCTCTCTCTCTCTCTCTCTGACTTTCATCACTGCAGACACCATTGAGAGATCAATGTGCTGCACCACCCTACTATGTCCCTTGTGAGAGTGGGGTCCCAAGGGTGGTTGGGTGCTTCTCTGTGGGGTTTTGCCTGGTGGGTAGGAATGATAGACAGTCTCTTTCAGATTGGGAAGGGCTCATGTCTTTCCCATCTAGGCAGTTCATCGACATCAAATTCCATCTGGAGCAGCTCCCACCCCCGCCCAGCCCCATGAAGTCAACAATGGAGGTTAACTTAGTGTCAACAGTTCTATCTGCTCAAACTTGGGGTGAAGCTAGGTCCCCCATGGGGATCCTGACCCTCACCACCCTCTCCACCTTTTCCCTAAGAACCCCAGCTCTGGGACCCCCAAAACCAGCTTTGGAATCCAGAAGCCCTATCTCAGCAGTCTCGCCATGCTGAGACCCTTCAGACCTCGCTCATCTCTAATGCCCTGTATTTGGGGCTTGGGTTCATTACCTGGAAGGAAAACCCCATTTAGGAACAAATGGGAGAAAGATCTAGAAGACATATCTAGAAGAAGTATCTGTGGATCAAGAACAGTCTAGCCGAGAGAAGACATACCCACAGTCTACTTCCATGACGGGTGGCTGAAGGCATTTATTCCAGGTCCCAGGCCTAATGCCTAACCTCCTAGCCTCAGTTTCCCCAGGTGGACAATGGGCATAATAAAAGTCCCAATCTTGTAAGATGATTGGTGGAAATTGCTGAGTTTCCTCAGCATGGCACACAGTAAGTGCTCAATAAATGTTCATGATGATAGTTAATCTTGCTGGTCGCATCAGAATGCTGTCTATCCCAGGGGACTCCAGGAAGAGGGATTGTAGGCTGATACTGCAGCAAGAGTCATCGAGGTGATACAGCAGGAAGAACTGGAGGCACCCATACTGGGGTAGAGGACAGGGCTGTGACAACTCTGATGGTTAAGAAAGAAGATAGACTTACTAGCCAAGAAAACAAGAGACGTCCAGGAAAATTAGGCAGCAGGCCTAATGAAAACCAGGCAGCCGGCCAATTGAGCAATGTGACCTTCTTCCTGCTTTTTCTTCCTTTGGAGCCTAGGACAGGATGGGGCAGGGTTTTCCATTCACCCAGGATTCGGGCTGGACATTCTGTGAGGGCCATGTAGGCGAGTAGTCGGGGATGAAGGACAAGGTAGACCGAGGGAAGGGACCCTTGGAGGTGGTGCAGACTGAATGAAGCTGGACAGTCAGCTCTGGCCTCAGTCAGATAGGCTGTAGGGCCCGCTGGATTTCTGGAGAAGTTCTGACACGTCTGCCATTTTCTGCAGGAGCCAAGGAAGCATCAGAGAGGTGCTGGGGCCCACCTGAGAGGTGAAAAGAGAGAACCAGTTCCACAAAGTTGTCCTCTGACCCCTACACGAGTGCCTTGGTATGTGCAACCCCACATACATGCAGTGATAATAAGCAAAATGTAGAGTGTACACTTCATTCAAGTTTAATATATTATACCGGGGCTGAGATCCATATTATCCCAGGGCTGGGATCCGTAGTAGTGCGCATGTTTAACTGGAGGCCCTGGATTCAATCCTGAGCACCCCAAAATAAAGTAAAAGTCAGGCATGATGGTATGTGTCTATGATTCCTCAGCAGGAAGACAGAGAGTTCAAGGCCAGCTTGAGCTAATGGTTTGAGGTCAGCTTAGGCTATTCGGCAAGACTCTGTTTCAAAAAATAAAACTAAGCATTAAGAAGTAACAAAAATAAAATTTAAAATTCCATGGGCTGGGGAGATGGCTCAGTAGATAAAGTGCCTACGGTGTTCTCGTGAGGGCCTGAGTTTGGATACCCAGAATCCGTGTAAAACAAGCACGGGGCTGGAGAGGGCTCCATTGTTAAGAGTACAGACCATTCTTGTGTGGACCCCAGTTCAGTTCTCAGCACCCATGTGGATGGCTCCAGAGAGATCTGCTATCTCTGGCTTCCATAGGAACTGTTCTCCCATGCACATGCCCACACAGAGCTGCACATAGAGACACACGTAATGAAAATAACCAAGCAAAACCCCAAAGCTTGGTGGGGCACATCTGTTGTGAGCTAGCTAGCCTGGCATGTGCGGCACAAAAACAAAGAGTCCCTGTGTCATGGTGGAAGGTGAAAGACTGACAGCTCAGGATGCCCTCTGACGTTCGCACATGTGCCGTGCATACAATCAAAGACGAAAATAAAATTCCTGACATGCAATCCCATAATAGATTGTGTTGCTTAAATAAAAGGCAAATACCTTGGGATGACGTGTCAGCTTGATCCTGTGGTTTCATCTTCCTTCAGGATGTGGCAATATCTTCCCAGGGTGGGAGGGACAGCTCCCTCAGCTAGGGCAGCTCAGAGCCCAGTGATCCATTCTGGATCTCAGGCTCTCAAGGTCACTGGTGCAGTGATAGTACCTAGAAGATAGGTATTGGGTGATGGGGGCGGGGAGGAAGGAAGGAAGGAAGGAGGGAGGGAAGGAAGGAAGGAAAGAGACTGAACAAGCCTTTCTGAGGAAATGATAATCTAGCTAAAGTTGGAAGGAGAGACATTAAATATTCAAAGGGAAGAGACAAGCCCTTGAGTCAGAGTGGAAAGCCCTCATGAAGGTTCTGAGGCGGGAAGAGCCCAGAGCGTTGAAGATGCAAGATTGAGGTGGGAACACCATGTGTTCAAAGGCAACCTGAGCTGCGGAGAGAGCCGCCATCTTGAGAAGAGGAGGAGAGTTGACTTGGGTGCTTTCTAGCTGTGTTAACTGGGACAAGTTACTGGTTCACTCTGAGCCTTGTTTCCCTGTTCTGTCAAATGGGATAATGATAGTCCTTCTCACTGAGACAGAGAGCAGCCTGGAACCCATGTGTAGCACCTAGACCTTGGCTCTTCAGTGGTGATAACACCCATTGTTGTGGTTACTGCTGTTCCCAGTGACGTCCCAGGAACTCTGGGCTTTATTTCACATCACAACCACATGCTGTGTCCCCAACCCAGGCCAAGCTGCAGTCCAGAGCGTCCCTTCCTGTCACACCACTCTTGAAGGTCAGACCTCCGGAAGGTTATCTCTGGTTTTCCCTGGATTCTGTGAAGTTGCACAGGTCATAGCCTGGGGCTGAAAGTGTTGCTTTTTATAGCCTTCTCTGATGGCAAGGATGCCTGTGAGGCCTGTGGCAGAGTGGAATTGCTGTAGGGCCAGAGACACCTCTGGGGGCTTGGGGCCCCTGAGTCACACTGGTCTGACACCCTAGCAATCTCTGAGCCAGGTTTCTAGCTCTGCTGGAGTGCCAGGGAAGCCTGGCCACGGAGGAAGCAGTGTGCTGGAAAGGCAGCCAGGACTTCCAGTTCCCCACTCTGGGAGGGGCAAACTGCTATCCCACGTCAGACCTTGATTCTTACATCTATAACATGGGACTACGGAGCCTCAGGTGCTTCAGAGAACAGGACTGGAGTCAGCCAGCAACTCTCATTGCTATTCAGTAACAGCGAAGGGCGGGGAAAAGGGGGGACAAAAGACATACTAGACAAAGAAGTGTCCTGGGGTTGGGTGGTGGCTCCACTGTGCAAGTCTGAGTTCAATCTCCTGGACACGTGTTACAGAATTCCCAGCACCGGGAAGGCAGAGACAGAATTCCTAGGGCTCATGGGCCAGCTGGTCGCTCAACTAGTGAGCCTATGAGAGAGTGTTATTTTGTCTCAAAACAAAATAACAAGTCCCAAGGTAATCCCATGGCTTCTGAGGGATGACACTCAGGGTTGACCTCTGACCACCACACGCAGGCACATACACTTGTAACCTAAACCCACTCATGAACACCCACACCCCTACATCCATAGCTCTCTCTCTCTCTCTCTCTCTCTCTCTCTCTCTCTCTGTAGGGAGGGAGATACAGGTGAGAGGATATTTTGCAGGAGTTGGTCTTCCCATCATGTGGGTCCCAGAGATCAAATTCAAGTCATTAAGCTTTGGGACAGATACCTTGACTAGTAACCCCCATGTCTTGTTTCGAAAGGCACATCAAGAGGAGGAGGCACCTCTGCAGAGCTGATACTCCACTTCCTCAGATGACCTTACCCAGCCAGGATCTCTGAAGTGGGAAAACTGAGCTGGAAGAGCTCATTACTTTTACCCGAGGTCACTGGACCTGTCCTGTGGCCTAGCTGAGGAGTCAGTCCAGGTCTGTCCCTCATTCGGATGAGCTAGCCGGTAACTCTAAATTAAATAACAGGCAGCAGAGGCCAGATGGGTGGGCTGCACCCAGGGGAAAAGCCCTGTTTGGGAGGCCTTGGCCTTCCTTCCAACAGCCTAGTGGTCTGGCAGGCCCATCAAGCCCTTCCTGTCTCCAGTGTTCCCCACCAAGAAGGAGGTCAGTTCTGGGGTCCCCACCAGGCCTCAAGAACAGCTAAGGGCTTGCTCAGCAAACCAGGCTGCACTTTGAGTCTCTCTCTGCCCTCCCCACCCCTGCTGGAGCTTCCCTCCTCTCCATTTAATCTGGCTCTTATCAAGCATGATAACGTTCAGCAATAATAAACCCAGGTCCACTTTCTCACAGCTGATTGCCCCCACGCCCTGATTCAGCCATCCTTGGCCCCTGTCCTGTGACACTGGCCAATGTCCCCAGGTATAGCTCCATGAAGCCAGCTCACCCCAGCGTTGGCTGTGGGGGCTTCAGCTTACTTACATTTCCATCATCACCCTACACCTGGCAACCCCCCATAATGCATGGGGGGGGGTCTTGTGATGTAGCCACCATTGTGCCAACTATCTCATGGTGGTTTCCTTGCCTTGAGGACTTGCAGAAAGAGCCCAGGAGTGACCTGCATGTCCCTCTCTCCTAATGACAGCAAGACTAGGTGACTATTTATTGAGCACCTCCTTTGCCCTGAATCTGAGGTAGTTTTTGAGCGTATTCTCATTGCATCACGAATGATAGTTACTATCCTTAACCCTCTTTTATTCAGAGATGGGAATGGAAGTCCAGAGGTCACGTTGCCTTCCCAAGGCCACACAAGCTAACCGTTGGGCTGAAGCAACCTGGGTCTGACCTGCACCCTGTAGGTAAGAGCATCCAGCAAGTAGCAGCCATCCTCACACGATGTGAGGCCTTCCAACAGAGGCTGAACCCATGACCCAGATCTACCTGTGTGCCCCAAAGTCTCAGTTACCAGACCTGAGAGAGGGGGTTCATGTGCTGAAGCCAAGGGCCTGGGCCAACTGCCAGGCTTGAGCCTAGGGTGCCTGCACCCTATGGGACCTTTGTCCCTTTAATAAGTCCTCCTGGGTACAGGACGTCCCAGGGTGGAGGGCGCAGCTGGTGTACCAGGCCTGGACAAGCCCTGCCCAGGGCACTCCCCAGGTTCCATGACTGGGGGAAGGTACCATTGTCTTTGTCCCAGACAGCAGCCATTGCTTTCCTGTGGGAAAGACCTATGGCCCCAGTCACCCTAGGCAGAGTGGGCAGGAGGGTCCTGGGTGTGACATAGCTAGATGTGCAGCTTGGTTTGTTCCTAAATGTTACTTACAGGCGGTACTCTGGATCTTGTGCATATGAACAACCCCTCCTACCCCCTCCCCCCCATCTGCTTTCACTCTCATTCCCTGCTCCTCCTATCTCTGTCCCATCCCCCATCACTCCACAGCGCATCTGCCGACTTCCCTTCCAACTCCTTTGAGCCTCTGCTTACTCTCCGGCTCTGCCCTGGGCACCTCCCTCAGGAAACCCTCCTGATCAGGCTGCTTACAGCAGGCTCTCTTTCCCACCTGGCACTTGAGAGACTCTAAGGCACACTCACACCATTCTGGAGGCCTACTGGGCAGTACAGGGGGAGGAGACCAAAATATTGCCACATGGCTCTGGCCTTAAAGATGCTACAGGACCAGGAGGGGGAAGGCATCACACATTCTCAGAATGCTTTTGTGTGGTAGTGTCCTTTTGGTCTCTAGGGCTCCAGGGCTGTAGTGCTCAGGGCTGCAAGCCCTCAGGCTCAGGTAGAAGTGCCCTGTTGGTGAAGAACAGGTTGGTTGCTTGATCAGCAGGAACTTGCAGGGAGCAGGTGTGTCTGACACTCAGGAAAAGCCAGCCTCTCTGAACTCTTAGAGGAAGGAATAATAGGTATGTCAAGGAAATGCTGTCTTCTATGAGGCCAGCAACAGAGGTGGAGGAGGGCTCAGGCAGAAAGAGCATCCTGGAATGGGACATGAAGCCAGTCCAGAGACAAGACTGGGGCATCCTGTGTGGCCTGAGGGAAGGAGAGCCGTAGGCAGGGATGTCAGAGAAGAGAAGAAAGAGAGCCAGCTGGAGAAGATATCAAAGCAACCAAGGACCTTGTGACTTGTGTGAAGGAGTTGGGACACCATCCTATTGGGCCTGGGATGGGGGACTCTGGTGAGCTTTGAGCAGAGTCTTTAACAGGCAGGAACTGGGCAGGGAAGGCCCAGGACCAGCCTGGTAAAAAGGAGGCTACTGTGTCCCCAGGAACAGGACTTCTTATTCCTCAGCACAGTCCTGACTCCCACTCTCCAGCGCCTCAAGTGCCCTGGCGCTCCCTCAGCCTTGTCTTCAGTCATACATGGGGTGTTTGGTGATCCAACTGGGGACAGGCTTGCGCCAATTTGAGAATTACCTGTGATGAGAACCCAGGTCTCAGACAAGGCGCTTTGCCCCACCCTCCCACTGAGGAAATAAGGCCGGGTTGTAGCCACAAGAGGAGGGCCCATGGACACCCGAGCAGGTGGCCTCTGTTCCCACCACAGGCACATGTAACCGTGAGTGAACTATCCTGTATGATAGAGGCATTTAGAGTAGCCAGAGGGTGAATGGAGTGGTGTGTGTGTGGGGAGGGCAGTTTCAGGAGAATTGGATTCAGATGTCACACAAGGTCCCCAGCTTTCTGAGTGCCTCACCCCCAGAGGACCCATACTGCCTGGTATGGCTCTGGTAGCAGACAGTGGCAGCAGTAGCCACACTGTCCAGTGCTCCTTACACATCCATACGTCCGGCCAGCCCGGTCCCTTGCAGTAGGTGCTCCACTGCACCTTCCCGGTAACTGTGAAGAGTGTTATTGACCTGTGTCGTAAACAAAGAAACCAAGGCGCAGGCCACAGAGGGGATTGATGTCACCACTGTGAAAGGGAGAATCAGAATTTTGTGCCCAACCTGCTCAGGCTAGGTTGAGTCAGACAGATCTGTTGTTGAACCACAGCTCTGCTGTGAAGAGACCTAATGGTGCCTCAGTTTCCCCCTTCATTCTAGAACAGGGGGATGAGGAATAAGGTTTAAAAGGACGGCTGTGATTCTCTGGAGGAGGCTGCATCTGAAGTGTCTGGAGGGTAGGGGTGAGGCTCCTTGGGAGAGCATTTGTGTAGTGACTATTTACGTACAGGCTATGGCTTCAGTTTCCAGCACCGCAAAAATGAAGGAATGAATGGAAGTGCCTGGCACCCAGCGCAGCGTGAGAAATCCTGGGCCCTGTTTCCTCCCTGCAACTAGCCCGGATGGCTTGTGCTGGTGAACCCACACCTGCTTGGCACACTTGATCTCTGCCCTGAGCTCATTTGCATGCCAAACTGCCTGCCTCCGCTGGTGAACTGGGCACACCATTGCCCTGTCTCTCCTGTGTGTGAAGAGAAGGCTGTGGGACTGTGAGGTCTCCTCAGGGGACTTAACCTCCTCCCTCGTGGGAGATAGATACAGGAGATGCTGGGTACACAGGCCTGAGAGTCTGGGGAATGGAGGGAGGGAGTAGATGTCGACTCTGATCTGCTTCCTCAGCCATTGAATAACGTGTTTAATGAGCAAACAATTAAGAGAAAGCCCATTTCTGGGGTGACTCTGGCTCCCCTGAAACATTAGTAGTAACTCTCTTTTCCTATTTCCTTGACTGGCTCTGGGTTTATTGGTGTGTGTGTGTGTGTGTGTGTGTGTGTGTGTGTGTGTGTGTGTGTGTATCAGACATCAGAAGTTGACATCTGGGGGCTGGAGAGATGGCTCAGTGGTTAAGAGCACTGACTGCTCTTCCGAAGGTCCTGAATTCAAATCCCAGCAACCACATGGTGGCTCACCACCATCCATAATGAGATCTGATGCCCTATTCTGGGGTGTCTGAAGACAGCTACAGCGAGCGGGGCAGGAGCGAGAAGAAAAAGTGTCCAAGAAAGCTCCAGTGTACTTACATATAATAATAAATAAATAAATCCTAAAAAAAAAAAAAGAAGTTGGCATCTGTGTCTTCCTCAATCTCTCTCTGTCTCTCTCTGTCTCTCTCTCTCAGACCTCATTATTGAACCTGTGAACTCTGGGAGAGCCTCCTGTCTCTGTCTCCCTGTGCTGGGGTTACGTGGGGCCACATCTGACTTTTTCTGTGGTTGCTAGGGATCTGAACCCACATCCTCACGCTTGTGTGGCAGATTTACCCTCTGAACCATCTCACTGGCTCTTGGGTGGGTGGTCCCAACCTTTTACTTCCTCATCTGTACCTTGGAGATTAGACCACGATACAAAAAGGCCACGGGTGAGTAGAACTTTGGTTCAGTCTTACTCATTTCTTGGTATGAAGCTCCCCTTTCGAGCATCTGGGAAAACTGAGGCTGTGACCCCAAGCTCCTGTTGTGGCCTGGGTTGTCTTCAACTTGTGTCTCCTTCCCTTCTGAGGGCCCAGAGGTATTTGGACAGCAGAGAAGAAAACAGGTTCCAGTTTTAATGTTTTTAGTTTTGTCCTGAACAATGCTGTTTCTAGGCTAATTGTTAAACAAATATTGAGGGAGGCGGAGCCCAGTGCTGACAGAAGCCAGGAGAGGATATGCAGGCTCTCCTCCAGAGAAGGATCTGGGGCTCAGACTTCTTTATGTCTTGCCCAGGATTCGGGGGTGTCTCTAAGGTACCAGAGAACAGAGTCCTGACTCTGAAGAAAAAGGCATTGTGGGAAAAAAATTCTGCCCATCAGTTGCCACCGTCCCTTACATGATTCCTCCCTGTCCTCTTCATAACAGGGATTGTGACTGACTATCCCGATGTGTGCTAGCTTCCGAGGGGTTTTCGTGATAACAGAATTCTCAGTGTTAAACTTAAGACAGTCTCAGGTAAGCCAGAAGGACTGTTTACCCAACAGTGCTCCAGAGTTATGAGGGTCAAGCCAGGCGTGGTAGTGACAAATGTTGATTATCTCAGCACTCGGCAGATAGAGGCCGAAGGGATACTGGAGACAGTGGGGCTATTTAGTGAGGGCTGCACACAAGCAGTCTGGCTGTGTACACGACACAGGCCCTCCCACAAATAAACATAAATGAGTGTTGAGCATCGCCAAGTTGGGGGGGGGGGGTACTTGACAGTGATGAAGACAGTAGGAGCTGCTATTAACTCTTGATTCTGTGACTACTTTGGGGAAGACACTGCACACAGGTCTTTTTTTGTTTTGTTTTGTTTTGTTTGAGACAGGGTTTCCCTGTATAGCCCTGGCTGTCCTGGAACTCACTCTGTAGACCAGGCTGGCCTCGAACTCAGAAATCTGCCTGTCTCTGCCTCCCAAGTGCTGGGACTAAAGGCGTGTGCCACCACGGCCCGGCTTGCACACGGGTCTTTATCTGTATCATACATGTATCATGGGATCCTCACAACAACCCTGTAGAAAACCATTAGCTGGAAAACCATTTGGGAAAGTTGAGGCTCAGAATGGACCCACACAGGCCATACAGTCAGAAGGAACTCAAATTTAATGTGATTCCAAACTTTTAGATCTTATTACCATCTGCCCCACGAGGGGAGTTGACCTTGGGTAACCACAGACTGCGACACTAAGGGCAAGATGAGCAGAGAACACCCATTCTTAAACTGGTGCTCCTTCGATACAGCTGCCTTTAGAGTGCTCCTTCTATTGTTAATGGGATGCCTCCCTGCCTCATGGCCTAGTTCTGAAAAACACAAACCAGCTAACTGGGGAGAAGAGGCCGTCTTCTGTGGCCTCCCAACTGGCCCTACTATGGGGCCTGGCTTTCTTTTGAGAGCCTGTGGCAAAGTCACACAGGATAAGGCTTCCTCATTCAGAGAAAGACACATCCAGGGCCCTGGCATGCTGGGCAGTTTCCAGAATTTTAGACCCTGCACTCTAGGCATTGGTCCAGACACCCTTCTCAATGGAGGCTGGGCCTGGGGTCATACAGCTAGACCCCTCCTCTCTGCCTCCAAGCCTGGCTGGTCCTGGGACTGCACAGCAGGAAGGACACTGGCCCTCTGGAGGTCTGTCTGAGGTTTCCTCCAGTGGCTGATGGCTGCGGTACTGCTCACTAATTAATTAGTGCTTAAGTACTTAGCATCCTCCTGCATCATGTCAAACGAGGATTTGAGTCTTAATTCCCTGTATAGGTAATGGTGGAAATGTGCTTGGGAGAGCGGTCAGGACTGGGAACAAGCCAGTCCCTGTGCTTGGCTGCAGGCTGAGAGCAGAGCTCTGAGACCCTGGGATCCCTGTATCGCCAATCCTGAAGTACCAGAAGCCCTGTCATACCGTGAAGCTGGAATGCCTCATCCTGAAGCCTGGATTCAACCCCCAGCCTGTTTCCTGCTACTGCTGTGCTCCTCAGTTCCTGTTCTGAATGAGTCACTTGCCTCCCTGGCCCTGATTTGCATACATGCAGGTGAGGGTGACAGTACCTGCCACAGGACAGTTGCAAAGACCAGACAGGCTCCCAAGGAAAAATCCTGTAGACTGTGCAGGCACGTGGTAGGGGCCAGTTCATAGGAGTTGTCATCTTTCTGTGCTCGCTCTAGGGTATGTTTTTATTTATTTAACAAACAGATATCTAGTGTGCACTGTGTATCTGCTGGGCGTGGGCTTGGGATCCGGGGACACTCTGCTGGGTCAGTCTCTGGAAGCCCCAGGCTAAGCATCAGGGAGATGTAGATGGTGACAGACTCCGTCACAAAGGGTTTGAGCAGCGGTTCTCAACCCGTGGGTCATGACACCTTTGTGAGGGGGTGGGGGGGTTCTATATCCGATATCCTAGTGATAGTGACAGAGCTGAGCTTGAAGCTCGAGGATACCAAGAAGGTAAGAAACGTATCTTGGGCAGCAGGTGCTCCTCTCCGCTATGGAGAAGCGATGAATTTTAAGGTAATGTCCAACCCCCATCACCTGGTGGGCACATTCAGACCCAGATCCTGAAAGAAATGAATGGAGATGAAATCAGTGAAATCAGTGCTGGAGCATGACGTACATGTGACTCGGTGGTTGTCGTGGCTAGTTCTGTGTCAACTTGATTCAAACTAGAGTCATTTGGGAAGAGGGATTCACAATTGAGAAAGACATCTCCATAAGACTGGCCTATAGGCAAACCCGTAAAACATTTTCTTAATTAGTGATGGATGGGAGGGGGCCCAGTTATAGGTGGTGCTATCCCTGGGCTGCTGATCCTGGGTTCCATGAGAAAGTAGGCTGGGCCTAGCAAGAAGGAGCAAGCCAGTAAGCCACTCCTCCATGGCTTCTGCATCAGCTCCTGCCTCCAGGGTCCTTCCTGCTCTGAGTTCTTGTGATGACTTCCCTCAGCGATGGAATGTGACCTGTGAGTTGTAAGCTGAAATAAACTCCTTTTCTCCCCAAGTTTGCTTTCATAATGGTGTTTTATCACAGTGATAGAAACCCTTACTAGGACACTGGTAGAGCACTGTCTTGAACCTCAAGAGGTTCTAGGTTCAAAACCCAGCACTCTCCCTACCCCACCCCCAAAGAAAAGAAACAAAACCAAGAGATCAGAATGAAACTCTTAAGCAACCGGTTATTCATTCACTACTTGACAGCTCATGTCCCCTCAGGCACTAGCAGTGGCCTTCCCATACTGTGTTCACATACATGGAGAATTTAATCCCAGCACTCGGGAGGCAGAGGCAGGCGGATTTCTGAGTTCGAGGCCAGCCTGGTCTACAGAGTGAGTTCCAGGACAGCCAGGACAACACAGAGAAACCCTGTCTTGAAAAATTAAAAAAAAAAAAAAAGAGAGAGTCTGGTCTCTTTGACCAACGCCAGGCTGCTTGTAAGTAGCAGAGCTGGCACTCAGACTCCAGTGTCTCGAAGGTGAGGACCAAACCAAATAGCCAGCCCATCTCTGCTGTCCCCACAAGTCCTTGTCATTGCAGAGCAGTGGTGTGGGACAGGTGGATGGAGGTTGGGGATGCTAAGGTAGCTGCCTTGGCATGTGTAATCAGAACCTCTAGGCAGCCCTAGGAAGGATGTACTATTGAAACCGAGAGACTTGTGAAGCCTACTTGAGCATCTTGGAAAACCTCTCTGTGGGTTCCTGGCAATGTCCTTGTGGGAGCCAGCTCATGTATTTCAAGAGAAAAAAAAATCATTAAAGAAGTCCAGCCTACAGAGAGGCCGTAAATGTAAAATATTGGTTGTTTGACAATGTATCCTTAGCAGTGATCGGAGTTCACTGCAGAGCTAGAACCCCATGCCAGAAATGAATCATGATGGTTTTTCCAGATGGTTCCTGGGATGTCCGCCTTAAAGTTTGCACCTGCCCACCTAACTTGGGACGGGGAGCCTTTAAAAAGACACCGACAGAGTGATGGAGGGAACCGGGCCCCACTTTTGGAATGGCACCCAAAGATCTAACGCCCCAATTCTTCCCTTATTCTGGCTGTTATCGATCACACTGATAGCCAGCCCCTCATTTTGCAGAATTCTGGTGTGTGGGGGAATCCTGTTACTTGGCTCCTGTTACTGGGTGCTTGTCGATGATTGGAACACACACACAATCTGAGCCACAGACGCTACACAAAGGTCTGCTGGACCCTTGGCCTCTTACTCTCTTTCCGGTTCCCAGGGGAAGTGTTTGCTACACAGCCCGTGGTTTATTCTCTTCCTTCATTAAGCAAGCCACAGAGAAGGGGGTGAAAATGTTGGGGAACCCCATTCATTTTAAAGTGCTGCGAACCCCCTCCTAAACTCAACCATATTCTCATTGATGGCAGCCCAGGTCTGGACAGGGGCCCAGGCAGAGACTCTAAGATTGAAAAGAAGATTCCCACGGCCTCGCCCTCTTCCCCAGCCCTTCACATCCAGAGTGATTTCCAGCAAAGTACCTGACCCCTCCCCACCTCCTCTTCCCAGCCAGGAGACAGGGAGGGTGACATTGAGCGCCAGCTCTGGGGCGTCCTAAGGGTTAACTAATTAATGGTCGGAAAGTGCTTTGAAAATATAAAGTGCCGGATAATGGGAAGGGCAATTATGTTGGGAGAAACTCCTAATTTGGCTGGAATTGATGTTAATGATAAAGTATCTGAAACATGTAGCAAGCAGGCGTGATTGTATTTTATATGGTGGGGAAAGACACTCACAAGCAGGGGACACGGAGAGCGGTTAATTTGGTTAAATAGAGAGAGAGATAAAAGGAACACAGACACCTTGGGACTATTTATCTGGACTTGGTGCAATACTTCAGAACTGGAGCAGGCCCTTGGACTCTTATTATTTATTTGTTTGTGACAGAAAGATATGGGAAAGTGCCCCGTGCGTAGTTTAGAAAGAGACCGAGGAATCCCGCTTCAGTGCGGAAGCTTGGTACCTCCAGGTAGGGAAGGCCTCAGGAAAGAGTGGGTGCTTTTGTGAGAATCTGTATGTGGGGGACATCCCTGCTCCAGATTTCTAGAATTGGAGGATCTTAGAGAATAGTGATTCGATTTTACCTTGTAGAGGGAGAAACTGAGGCAGGGAGAGGGAGAGGGATCAAAGCAGGACTCAACATTTATTGAGTACTTCCGTTCGACAGGCTGAGTGATAGGTAGGCTGTTAGGGTCTCGTTCCATGCTTGAAGCAAGCCTGTATGTGGCCGCCGCCTTCTTCTTCTTCTTCTTCTTCTTCTTCTTCTTCTTCTTCTTCTTCTTCTTCTTCTTCTTCTTC
>JADRCH010000224.1:1452031-1471418 GCA_019843965.1 Rhynchomys soricoides | reverse complement strand
TCTTCTTCTTCTTCTTCTTCTTCTTCTTCTTCTTCTTCTTCTTCTTCCTCCTCCTCTTCCTCTTCCTCTTCCTCTTTCTTCTCCTTCTCCTTCTCCTTCTCCTTCTCCTTCTCCTTCTCCTTCTCCTTCTTCTTCTTCTTCTTTTGTTTTTCGAGACAGGGTTTCTCTGTGTAGCCCTGGTTGTCCTGGAACTCACTCTGTAGACCAGGCTGGCCTTGAACTCAGAAGTCCGCCTGCCTTTGCCTCCCAAGTGCTGGGATTAAAGGCGTGTGGCCATCTTCTTTCCTTCTGTCTCACAGAGGGAGAAATGGAAGCTCAGAAAGTAATGTCCAAGGTCACATGGCCAGAAAGCAGCGGACCAGAAAGTTGGGCTCAGGCAGCCTGATGTTGGGAACAAACTCCACAAAAGTGATTTTGAGACTAATTAAGTGCTCTTGAGATTCACGGCTCTGCGTTCCTCCACTCCATTCTGCCTGCGGGAGCAGAGGACTAGATCGTGAGTTTGGGGGAGTCCCGTTGCTCTCCAGGGGATGCTATGAGGGGCTGTACATAGGTGCTGAGGCCTACTGGCCAGGGACCAGGGCAATACCAGGACCCTCTGGAGAGTCTGAGCCATAGTTTGTACCTCCAGAGAACAGCATAAGGTTACCCCAAGGAAAGAGAGCAGCCTTGTTTTCTGGAAGGTCTGTGAGGTCCCTGCAGGTCCAGATTAGTATTCAGTATTTGTAATAATCCATAATGGTAAAACAAAAGAAAACAAGCAGAGAGAATGCATTTTTAATCACCAATCATTTCTCTTTGTTTGTTGTGAATGAACAGCGAGGTGAAATAGTATTTCATAATCATTCCATTTGAATTTTCCTCCTCACAAAACACCGAGAAATCTCTAAATAAAATAAATAAACAAGCCAAGACCTTAAAATAAACTCCAGAGGGCAGAGTGCTACGTGTGGGTTATCACGGCTGTGGGAAGCCGGGACTGGGGGAGGAAGGACAAAGAGCCCGGCTTGTCAGTTACCTGCCATCAGAGACCTTAGGCTGAAGAGACAGCTGAGACATGGTTTTCAGGTCCACAGAGCAGGGTGCTGCCCGTATTTATACAGGACCCACCCTGTATCTTCTCTTCATCTTTCTTTCTAGATTCTTCTGGTTCTCGTGATCTCACTCAAACCCAAGGCATCCCCCTGGCCCCTGACTCTTCACAATCTCCAGAAACAAACTCCTCACCCGAGAGTCTTCTCTGTATAGGCTTGTCTATCTCAGCCCTAGCACTAGCACGACGCCCAGTAGTTGAGGCGCTCACCAAATGTTCATCAGACAGATCCACGAGTGTGTGAATAGATAGATGGACAGGCGTCAGAGGCATGAATACTTGGATGAATGGCTGAGAAAATGGATGTGTGGAAGAGGGAATGGACAGATAGATCGATTATTGAATAGACGGGTGAGTGGATAAAAGGTTGAATTGATTAATGTACGGCAGCTTGGACATATGGGTGAACGCTGGGAAGGATGGATGGGGATATGGATGGATGAGAGGTAGAGACTCGTTGATGAGAAGCTGATGCTGCTCTCTGCTCCCCTTCACAGCTCTGTGGAAAAGGCTACTTTCCGATGGCCACGGGCTAGCTAGTCGGTTCCAGATGGAGCACAGCTTGGTCGCCATCGGGGTTCTGCTGCTCTGAATTTAAGTCTTCAACAATCAGACCACCTTCTAGTAAAACAAGGCCCTCCAAGAAGAAATCTGAGACGAGGCTCTCTAGGGCCCACGGAGACCCCACTTTCAAGTAAGTCATGCGCTAGGAGACCCACTGTCTGGGTCAGAGGAATGGGCTCTGCTCCCACAATGCCACCAACCCCCAGCATGATCACAGAAGCATCAGTAGCCTCACGCTCTGGGCCTCGGTTTCCACCTCTGGGCTGCTCTCCCGGCTCTTAGCCCTGGGTCTGGCCTGTCTCTGTGGGCAGCATGACTTCATAGCTCTGCTTTCCTACCTAGGTGGCCTTGTTCTCAAGTCTCCAACTCCTCCATGTCAAGGACCATGCCCAGCGCTGTCCAACACTGCCTCTGCCCTGTTGGGGCAACTGAGTGGGGGCAGGAAAAGCATCAGGAAGTCAGGCTAGATCGTCTCTGCAGCCAAGGCCCACACTCCCTCTGAATCCTATCGAAACAACAATAAAAAGGTAATTACTTTGTCATTACTGAACACTGGTTTGTCTTTCATTTTTTTTTCTTTCCTTAAGCCCTGGCCATAAATAACCAAGCCATTACCTCTCATAGTGGACACACATGTATACAGGACCTGACTCCTCACACAATCGAGTCTCTCCACCCCCACAGTCCCACCCCATCCTACCCATATACATGGTGTCTGCCACAGATACACACACACACACACACACACACACACACACACACGCACACGCGCGCGCGCACGCACGAGAGCACACCTACCTGTCAAACAGTCGCTCTTTGCTCATTTGACATTTCTGAACATTCTGCTGGGTTATGAAAATGATAAAACAGTGACTGAGTGTGACTCCAGGCTGGATTCTGTGTGAATCCTTCCCACAGTGCTGGGAGGAAGATCTGTTGGCGTTTGGCAAATGGGGACGTAGAGGCAGAGAAAGGCTCAAGGTCATATAGTAAAGAGCGGAGATGAGATTTTGAACCTATGTGACCAAATTATGAAATCCATGCTCTGATACACACACTCATGCACACACATGCACACACGTGCACACTCACACATACCCACGGTCTAATTTGGGCAGGGTGCAGGGAGAAGACCATGGTAGTGTACTGAGATGGGATAAATAATCAAGGGCTGGGCAGCACACATTGAGGTACCTAGCTCAGCCCTGAACAGCACCACATCATGGAGGGCTCCGCAGAGGAGATCATTCCTCTCTTTTTGATCTTGTTAGTTGTTCCAGACAGGGTCTCGTGTAGTCCAGGGTGGCCTTGAACTTGCTCTGTAAGGAGGATGCCAATGAACTTCTGATCCTCCCATCTCTACCTCCTCAGTGGTTGGATTATGGGCATTTGTTTCCACTCCCTGAATTAGATTTGACCTGGTGTTTGAGACTGAACCCGAGGCTTTGTGTAAGCTAGGCAAGCAGAGATGTCTCTTCAGCCCCTCGGTTTGGTCTTAACGGGTAAACGTGAGGAAGAAAAGCTTCAGGGCAGTGGGAAGGGCAAGGGCAGCCACACAGAGGCCCAGAGAGAGGTCAGGTCAGGAAAGCCGAGTAAGGCTCTAAGTAGCTCTGCCTGGTTGGAGCAGAGGGTGGCAAAGGGGTAGGACAAGGTGAGTCTGGAGAGGCAGGCAGAGCCTCTGCATACATCCAAGCCAGGCCAGCAGAGCTGGAAGATCCTCTCCACCCACACTCAACTACCTGGCACTCCTGCCCATGTGACGAGAGGCACTTCATCAGCAAAACAGCCATTTCCTGCCTCCCTGGCCAGCCCTGCCCTCTATGGGCCTTGGTGCCACCTCCACAGGTTCTGTCGGGTGGAAGCACGGCTACTTCTGGAGTAGTAAAGGCAAGTTTCCTTTGCCTGTGCCCTGCCATGCCAACCTCAGGCAGGATTGACCTCCTAGGACTGAGGAGCAGGGCCTGTGCTTACAGAAGTTGGAGCTGATATCAGATGGGCAGAGCCATGAGAGGAAGGAGACATACTAAAGGTTAAAGGGGAGGCATGTGCTATGTGGCAGAGGCCCGAAAGCCACCGGAAGTGTGTCTCTTATTAGAAGAACAACTAGGGGAGGGGAGGCAGGTCCCTCTGACTTTTCAATCTTGAGGTTTATCTTGTTCAACAGGCCCTGGTGCCAGGCCTACCCCGCCCTGGTAGGCGTGGGAGTGGCTAAGGTGTTGGCCCATGAGTCTTTGGGTAAGCAGTGATGTCAGCAGGCAGCCCTGCCCCTCACCTGGCTGTCCCTTTGTGTATTCAGGTATCTGCTGCCAACTCAAGTGCCTGCCTGGCTACAGCCATACCTCTCAACCTTTTTTAAAGGGACACAGGGGCCTGGCCTGGTAGTGCAGACCCGTCTGTAATCTTAGCTACTCAGGAAGTTGAGGCAAGGGGATCAAAAAATTCAAGAGAGTTGGGTACCTTCGTGAAACTTTGTACCAAAGTGAGAATAAAAAATTTGAAAAACTACAATTTAAAAACAAAAAACAAAACACAGGTCTGGGGTGTAGCTTGGTGGTAGGACACTCATTTACCATGCACAAGGCCCCAAGTTCAATCCAGACTGAGGAAAATAAGAGCCCCTCACACCCTCACCAGAAAAACGCTGCCTCATCTAGCCCTCTGCCTAAGATGTCCTCTGTACACATAACCGCAGGCAAGCCATGGAGGTGGCTGAGGTGGGTGTCCCTTATATCTTAAGAGTCCATTCTACACCTTATATCTGAGTCTCACAGTGTGACTGTGTGTTCGCAGTATGCATTTTATTTAAGCTTATACCCTTCCCCCCAAAAAAGATTGCACTGAACTCTTTCCCCATCCCCCTTTTCTTCTTCTGGTAGATAGCGTGGAAGATGCTAAAGAAGTGAGAAACTGTGGGAGAGATTAGAGAGAACAGGACCAGAGACTGTTCCTACAAGAACAGTCCTGTAGAACTGGTCACGTGGTCACCACAACACAACACACAACAACAGTCGTGTAGCCGTGTGTCACATGTGTGTTGTTGTCACACGACAACAGTCGTGTAGCCGTGGTCACGCGGCTCTTCTCGTGACCAGGCAGGGGTAAACACAAATACCAAAACAACAAACAAAATAGAAAAACAAAAACCAAACCCCCAAACCAAACAACAACAAAAAACAAAAACAAAACATCAGTTAATGAGAACAAAGCAGGAAGGAAGGAGAAGCAGCCAGACAGAAAAACACCCAGCTCCTTGCTTGGAGCTGAGGATCTGGCAGGGAAACAGAAAGCCAGTAAGTACCCAGTGGCTCTTGAGCTCAGGAAAACAGATAATATTTATGGCATAAAAATCCCTAAGGATTTTCTGTCAAGAGGCTTCTGGAAGGTACAGGTAGATCTGTAGGAGGAAGAGGGAGCTCAAGTCAGTTGAGGCTGAAAGATTGACCCACCCTATCCCCGCACCGCCCCCTACCCGACATGGGCTGAGCACACAGGCTCAGACCTATGACCCCACCTCCCATGGGATGAGCATATTGGCCCCAAGCCTGGGTGCTGGCTAAGGGTCTGAAGATGAGAACAAGGACCCCACGTTCAGTTCCAGTTCTGAAGTCCCTCTCCCATCTCTGCTGAGGCTGAGGATCTCAGCAAGGCCGCGTGAACCTTGAAACAGCCCTTGCATGTGGCCAGCTTGGTTCTAATAAGGATTCATGACTGGAATCACAGGCTCCTTCACCCATTAAATTAGCAGGGGTTAAAAAGAGAGAGCGAACATTGAAGGTTGGAGAGAGTGAGGTGGTGGTGGGCTGGTAGAACTGCCTGAGGAAGGGCAGATCCACAGCGCCCGCCCCTCCCTGAGGGGGTAGTCTGGCGATGGGTCTCAAAAGCTTTGAAAGGCATGCATGCGCTTTAACTTAGCAAATCCACTTTAAAGAATGCATGTGATTATTTATGGACGAGGGTATTCATTAGGGTTATTTATAATAATGAAAAGAATTGGGAACAAGTTCTGGGTCCAAAATGTCCAATAGTGAAGGATTGCTTGAGCAAATTATCATCTGACGCCGATGTACAGCCATTAAAAGTCACATTGTGAAAGACTATCTAAGCATGTAAAAAAAATACATGTTACGTATATGTGGCAGGCTAAGAAAAAGTTAGTCTAATATGTTCTGTGTGGCTCTGATTCTGTGGAAGATGACAAAGAAAAAGACAAAACAATAATAAAAAAACCCACTATAAATATTCAAGGTGATTAGTCATGGGCCGTGGGATTAAAGGGACTAGCAAAGGGGCTGGGGTTGTAGCTCACTAGGTAATGCTCAACCCCCTGCATCACATCAGCAGGGCACGGCACATGCCTGTAATCCTTGTGCTTGGGAGGTAGAGGCAGAGAATCAGAAGTTCAAGGTCATTTTCAGCTATATAAGGAATTCTAGGCCAGCCTGGTATACAATGAAAGAAAATTACCTTTTCCTCTCTGTGTTTTTGGAATTTTCTATAACAAATATGTGTTGTGTACACAATAAGAAACAAATAATTGTGTACTTTGCCACAGGAATGAGAGTGTACCAGGGTGGAGGGACTCGCAGAGCTTAGCAGGCTAGATGGGATCTAAGATCTGAACTCAGAGTTTAGGGAAAAGCCCCTCTCCCTGCCTCCCTCCCCGGGAAGCTCCCAAGAGAGACATTCGTAAATAAAATGAATGAACTCAGCTCTTTTTATTTTTAATTACAGCTCGCCCAGTAATCACCATAATCACGTCTCTGACACTTGTTTATTTAGCCACTAGGCCTCTATTGAGTACCTACTAGGACAGCAGCTCCTCGAGACACGATGAACCCCCAAACTAACTCCTACCCAAGGAGAACCTCAAGGCAAAGAATAGCTCAGGCAAAATAGGGAACAAAAATATGATTTTTTTTTTAAATTGTCTGTCTGCTGTCTACAAAATACTTTGCAATGGTTTAGGGGTTTTGCTTATTGGTTATTTAGATTGTAACAAGACGTAAAGGAGACAGATCTGGTAGTGCACACCTTGATCCTAGAACTTGGGAGGCTGAGTCAAAAGGATCTTTAAAATTCAAGGCCAGCCTAGGGTACAATAGAAATACCAGACCAATCAGGGCACATAAATAAATGAGACATGTATGGAGAGAGAGCCATGTTCTGGCTTCTTCTCCCAGTACATCTCATACCTAGTCTCATCTGCTTATGAATTTTCACAGAAGGTAGATGCTCTTGTTGCACAAAGTCAAGGAGTAGCTATTGTTAATTTGTTGCTCATGTAGCTGGTCCTGGGGGAAGTTGTTCTTTGTGTACCCATCTGTATAATGGGTATTATGTTCATCAGTGTAACTACCTCTTACTTCTGTTGTATGAGGCTGGTGAGAACGGCCAAGTGCTCCTTGACACATAGTAACCATTTGATAAACACTGGCTACTGATGTAAGGTCAGGTTTTGCTTTCAGTCCTTAAGGAGGATTAGGTACCAAAAAACCAGGAGGTAAACTAAGCTGCGGTATCTTCCAAGGCTTTCCTAATCATGCCAATAGAGGCTGGCTTAAATTTGTTTGTTTCATAATCAATTATTCAGACACAGTATTTGGCTCCTGAGCTCCAGAGATAACGACACTGTCTGCATTCAGTGGGGGCAGTGTGTATGGGGGACGTTTCCCTAGAGACTTAGAAATGAGATAGGCTCTTGACTACAAGCATTCCACCCAGAGGCAGGGGGATGTCCAGTTTTCTCTGCTAAGATACAGGCCTCTAGAGACACTTCCCCCTCCCCGGCCCACTGTGGACCCAGCAAAATGCCAGGGAGTAGAAACGCAGGTAAGGTCACTCATCCACATGGCATCTCCTAGATTGTACTAAATAAACTGTCCCAAACACTTGTCTGGGCTCTTTCTAGTCACTCTTCCCTAGAGTAGACACTTCATGACACCTTGATTCCACTGAGGGCCTGTTATAGCCCAAGCACTGTCATAGGTACCCAGGACACCAAGATCCACCAAGTTCCTGTTTGCAGGATGCTTCCATTCTAGCAAGGGCAGCCAGAAAGGAAATAGGAATCAATCAATGTACAAGCAAACGCATTGTATATCCACAAACAGGATAAGGTAACAGAGAAAGGCTAAGAGCTACGGCAGGAGGAAATGGCAGGAGATGGTGAACGGAAGTCTCCTAGCTATGTATATATACATATTCCTGTGTCCAGTTAAGCATGGGAAGGTGTTGGGGTCCAACAGGAGCCTTCTCTGCCCTTCAGCCTGTCCAAGACGCTGGTCACTCACACAAGTAAGGTTCCCATTGAGGAACCCATGAGGTGAGGGCTGTAAAACTCAAGAAGAAAACAGTGGGCTGAAGAATCAATGGGTTAATGACTGGTGAGAGAGACAGGAAAAGGTGGAAAGTGGGAAAGGGGGTTGAGCCTGATAACAGGAACGGAGGTAGGCCTGATAATGACATAGGAAGATGCAAAATCCATCACCATCCCCTTCCTGGCCAGGCCTCCTTCATTGTCTCATTCAGCTCTGCCTCCCACTGTGGAGCGTTGGGCTCAGCAAATACATACTCAGCGGATGAAGAAGAACGAGCAAAGGACTACTCCAAACAAACAAAACAAAACAAAACCAGACAGAGGACAAGAAGGGATGGAGAGACAACAGGAAGGAAGGAGTACTAGATGTCCCCAGGAATAATGGCAGTTACTGGCACTTATGGATCAATATCTTGGCCCAGGCCCTTTTCCTGCATCAACTTATGTTAGTCTCTCAATACTCCCAGGCAGCCATATTGTTATCATGCCCATTTCACTGTTGGGCCAACTGAGGTACAGAGAGGTCAAATGTCTCATTCAAGGTCACCCAGTTGCTGAGTGGCTGGAGATCTGCCCCTGTAGCTCAAGTTGCTAACTGCTTCTTTATGCTGCTGCTGCTGCAGTGAATGGGGACCTCGTCAAAGGTTAGAAGGCCTACTTTGCCACCTCTCAGATGACAGTGACTCAGTTTCTCTCTGTGTGGGCTAGCAGAATTGAGCTTGAAATCTCTGGGGGAGGGGAGGACTGGGAGTGGGGGAGGGCATGTGTTTTCCTGAGTCACCAGGTTCAAGTATCTCAGAGATATTTGGGTCAGTAAAAAGCCTGAGAGCTAAGGAGACCCTAGGATGGGGGAGCAAAGGAAAGATTTAGGCCTAGCCTCTGCTGTGGCTGCAAATGACTGATGTCAATTCTTGGAATAAGGAGGGGAGACAACAAAATGAACTGGTGAATTTGGGGGTGTCCAAACCCCCAAATCTTCTCTTTGTGGGCTGACAAATCTGAGTAGTGGGGGCTGGGCTGGGTTTTTCTGGTTTTTGTTTTTTGTTTTTTCTTTTTGGTTTTTCGAGACAGGGTTTCTCTGTATAGCTCTGGCTGTCCTGGAACTCATTCTGTAGACCAGGCTGGCCTCGAACTCAGAAATCCACCTGCCTCTGCCTCCCGAATGCTGGGATTAAAGGTGTGTGCCACCACTGCCCAGCTGGGGGCTGGGTTTTTATTGTTGTTGTTTTGTTTGTTTTTGTTTTGCTCCGGTTTATTTTCCTCCAAGTGTGTCACAGCTGTCACTTACCAAGCATCTAAGAAGTGTGAGACACCTCATAGCTCTGACCCAAAGGGTTTATTTAGGGACTCTACCACCTCAGGGCTAGAGAGCCTCAGACTCTGGTCATTTGCCTCTGGACCAAAGAACTTTGAGCTCACAGCAGGGCAGGGAACACATCCCAGCAGATGACTGTCCTAGTGCTTGCCAGGCAAGATATGAGGTCATGAAGGTAAGCAAAAGCTTTAGAGTAGGCCTCAATCCTCAGCCAATAGCATGGTTGAGCAGCGAGTGGTATTTTCTCTGAGCAGAACTCACTGTGTAAAGCGCATCTCATAGTTGGGTCATACTTTGCATTTTTGTTTGTTTATTCAATTAATAATTGACCTATTTTGAACTACGGTGGTCAGTTTCTCACTCATCTTGCCTGGGGGGGGGGTCTTCTTCCTTTTCTTTTTTTGTCTCACTTTTTGAATTTCCATCCTGAATTTCTGCAATAGAAAAAAGTAGGTATTATCACTGAGTCCATGCTGGGGTGTGGTGTCCTGGCTGGGAAAGGCCCTAGGACCTGTGTCCATGAGACAGCTAAGAGGCCTTGCCATGGTGTAAGGATTCTAGGTATCCTTCAAGGGAGAAGAAAGAGGCTGTCACCTCCCACCGCCAGGCTAAGGGATTGGCTCTCCCAAGACACTCTGCTTTCCCCGTGGATGTGGATCTGTCACTTTACAGCATTATCGTTTCAATGTACATGATTTGCCCTCTTCCCACGCACAGAGTAAGGTCATTCTGCGTGGCCTGTCTTGCTCACTTACGGATTTTTTTCTTGCATAAGGGGCTAAATGAAAACTCCCCTTTGCAGAGAGTAAGAGCAAAGAAAATATCAAACAGGGAAGATTTCATTCGACCCTTCTAACACTCTGGCTTGCAAAAAAAAAATAAAAAAATAAGAGAGCCAATTTTCATTGAAAAAGTGGGAACCAACTTGGGCTGTCAAAAGGTTCAGAATAGCTGGAAAGTAACGCACCCTTGTCCCTTTCTTCGGTCCCAGTCTCAACTCCATTCAGAAGGTGTAGAAACCTTCCGGAACCGCAAAAGGGAGCAGCGCGCTCTGATGCTGCTTCGCTGGCCGGTCTGGCCGCGCGCGCACGCGAAGCCCAGCCTTGGCGGTGGGTGGGAAGAATGCTAGA
Organism: Rhynchomys soricoides; assembly: GCA_019843965.1. Lineage (NCBI taxonomy): Eukaryota > Metazoa > Chordata > Mammalia > Rodentia > Muridae > Rhynchomys > Rhynchomys soricoides. The sequence continues at coordinate 1,461,000 of JADRCH010000224.1, read as the reverse complement.
AGAGAAGGTCTGGGGGTGTGAGGGTGGAGCGGAGCCCAGCCCTGCGATCCGGCCCGGGTTTTGCATGCCACCCACTCGCCCGTTCGGCCGCGGAGAATTCCATAATCACAGCGGGCGAGAGCGGAGACTGGGAGCGAAAAATCCGGGATCCGGCAACTTTGGTCGCGCATGCGCGCCCGCGGCGCTCCATCCCAAACACACACACATTTTTCCCCGGACTTGGAAAGTCACCCAAAGCCGCCCCAAGTGCAGGTAAGAGACTCGGCGCTCCTTCCACCGCGGCCCCCTCAAGCCCTCCACCTCTGCGGGCCTATTGGGGCGCCTCCAGGCTTCACCCCTGTCCCGGTGCAGCCCACTACCCCCGGGGTTGCCGCTTGCAGCTGGGAGCGGGCGAACGAGCGAACGACCGAGCCAGCCAGCCTGCGAGCCGCGGCTGCCACCCAACTCCGGCCATACGGGAGGTAGGGGGCACAGAGGGCTGGCACCCCGGCGCGGGGCGTCGCGTCGCCCGCAGTGACCAGGGGAATGCCCGGTGAGCCGCTCCAGTGGAGAGAGGGCTGCAGCTTCTGGGGGTCACTTACTCCAGTAGAGGGGTCGGCGGGGTAGGGGATAAGAGGGGGAGGTGCCAGGCACGAGTACAGGACTTTGCAACTAGAGTGGGGGCGCTTTCCGCGCAGTGGGCTGGGGGCGCAGGTGCTTGCCAATACTGGGTGATCATTCCTTCTCCCACACCCCCTCCTGCTGCAGGGGGGTCGTGAGCTGTCTGGAGGAGAGAAGGAGGCAGGGGTGAGGGGCTCCTGGGGTGACTTTGCAAGACTTTGCCCAAGGGAAGGGGTGGGTGGGAATCTCCTCTAGCCGGCTCTTGTGCCCCGACACCGGGGTATGTGTTCTGCCAGCAGAGGTAGGCAGTGTTCGCGTAGGCGCAGGGTGCCAAGGGGAGCTCCGGGTGGGAAAACGAAGGCAAGAGGGTTCTGGGATCGGGGGAGCGGCGCCCCCTTTTCTATCTTTGCCTGGGAAGTTTATCTCAAGTGCGCCGCTCCAAGAGCGGCAAGTGGCGCTTCTCATTCTCCCCCACCCCCAAGTCTCCCCGGGCCCAGGCTTGCAACCCTGGGTACTGGCTCCGACCGTTCTGCTGTCGGTTGGAGCTCGCCCTGGATCTGGGGAAAAGTTCCGGGGGAGTTGTGGCGGCTACTGTGTGCGCGGAGAGAGAAGTTGCGCCCGAGGACTTGGGACGCTGGGTTGGCAGGCCCGATTGCGGGTGGAGCGGTGAGCTCCGGCACCGAAGGTGGGGGCCCTCTCCAGGGGTAGGAGAGGATCGGGCGGGGTCTGTGATCCTAGGTGGGCTGAGGAGGACCTAGGGGCTTAGTCTGTGGAGAGGACACGGGGCTGAAATCGGCTCCTTGTAGAGGACAGAGAGGAGAGGAACATGTTGGGTCACAGGGGACAGTAAAGGGGAGATGGCTGGGCCACCGGGACGCTTGGGTCGCCCTTCACTATATAGGAGCGTCAAGTGGTAACTGACAGAGTGTCGGGGAGCGGGGCTCCGAGGGGTGCGCGGGAATCAGGGGACCCTGCCAGACAGCCGTGGACCTCCCGGGATAGGGGGCTGAGTCGTGCGCCCGGGGTGAGCCGGCCGGGCGGAGCGGCGACCGGTTTATTTTTACTCGGTGGCATTTGCAGAATGTGCAGCTGATGACCGTCGGCCGCCAGGAAGTTTTGCTTTCTGTTCTTTCTCTCTCTTTTCGAAGCCAGCGCGACCCGGAGCGGAGAGCCGGGGAGCGGGGCCTGGGAGGGGAGGGGGCGGCCTCCTGGGGTGGAGAGATTCGGCCAGGGGAGCCCTGGGGCTGCGGGCGGGGGTGCCCCGGCGCGGGCGGGCACTGGGCCGCCGTGAAGCGGTTGAGCGAATGTCTGTCCCCAGCGTTTGGACTCTCCTCTTCGAGGGGAACAGGTGTATGCGCCGTCAATCACAGCGGGAGGGACACTTTGGGGGCGTAGATTAAGATCATAATAATAGATTTTTCTCTAGGGGGTGGGCACAGATTCTTCTTCCAAGTCTTCCCCGACCGGGGTCCCGAGTTGGGGGAGGAGAGGAGTGAGGCCAGGGACCGCTTCTCTCCGCAGCCAAGTTTCTCCAGATTCAGCTTCGGCTTGGGAAGCCGGCCTGGGCGCGGCGAGGACCTCCATCCAGTCACGCTGGGAAGGGTGAAGGTGTGGGTGCCTGGGTGGAAGATGTGTCCAGCAGGGATAATACCCCTCCTCCGAGCTGGAGCTCCCCTAAACCTGGCAGAATGTTGGGGAGACTGAGCGTGTATGTCGCTTCTCCGAAGGAGTCTGGGGGGCGCGGCCCTCGGTGTGTGTGCAACTGTCCAGCAGCCGCTTAGTGCAGACACAGACGTTGAGGGTGGGATGGGGTAAAAGACCGGAGTGGTCTCTGGACAAAGTTGGTAAATTTAGGCCGCCACCAAGCTGGTACAGGCGCGCGGTGAGAGCGCACAGGGAACTGGAAAACAGATCGTCTGGTAACGTTGGTGACCCCCCCCCTCCGTGCCCAGAGCGCGCGCGCGTACACACACACACACACACACACACACACACACACACACACGCCGCCGTCCTAAAGGGAGCTGTCCCGGCTGAGCAGGAGCAGCTGCGCCAGGCGTGGGGCGGGGGGTAGTTGGTCCCCCGGGGCTGCGCCCTGACTGCACTCCACGTGCCCGGAGGGGGCGCTGGGCAGATCCGCGCCCGAGCGCAAAGCGCTTAGCTTGAGCCCTGGTGGCGGCCAGGCGGTGCGTCCCGGGCGGTCCTCGCGCCCCGCACTGTATCATGCAAGTGCAACCACTTTCACACTTCCCAAACTTTGGCTTTTTGTTCTTCGCCCCTCACTGCAGCTCCCAGACCCTTTCCTGGGCAGAGAAGGGGAAACTTCTTCCACCTCGCAACGTCCAGCGTCAGTCTTCCCGGAACCTGGCGCATCCGAAAGACACCCCTCACCCCATCTTGTTAGCCACCTTAGAGGCGGTTAACAAGGGTTTATGGGGAATATTGTTGAACTTCAGTAATCAGGTTTCCAGCGATCTTATGCCTCCTGTTTAATTTATTAGACTAGTTATTTATTCTGTTGATGATAATCTGTTGCTGGTTTCTATGGAGATGTTAAACTGATCTCTTTCAGAAATCAAACTCCATATGCACTAAAACGTTTAAAGAGCCAGTGCCTCCCTCTTCCCCTCCGCCTTGCCCTTTTTGTTTTATTTTGTTTTTAGACTTTGCACCTTCGCGTCTTGCTCTGAGTATCAGCTCATTTTATTTCCTTCTGACGAAGGAAAGGAGCCCGAGAGACTCCCGCTTCGTGGCAAGTACAGCTTATTATGGCTAACAGAAAGAGAAGGCTTTGATCCCCAAGTTGCGTCACCATTTAAAGCAGATCATCTCACCACCAAGCCCTCTCCCCCCCCCCCATCATGGAAGAGCAAAATTCTTTCAAGATCAAAGGGGCCAATCTGAAAAAAAAAATACTATTGTTTAAAAAAATAGGAAAGTCAGTTACATAGGCGCCGCCCCCTTTATATCTGCTCCCCTTGTGTTTAAATGATTTTTTTAATAAAAAAAACAAAACTCAACCCATTTTTCATTCTTATTAATAGTTTCTCTTAATTTAAAAAGAAGTTCAAAGTTAGATTTCTCTGCTTGTGGGGGTTGAGGTATATTTACTTTCTTTGAGATCCTGACCATCTGTTTTTGGGAATTTCGCCTCTGGGAAGAAGGAAAAGGTTTTCACTCAAAGCTAATAGGATACTTTCATTTCCCCCCCTTTAGGAAGTAGTCACCCCAAATTTTCAACGTCTAAGTTTTTTCTTGCTTTTTTGAGAGTATTATTGACCTGTGGTTGGTGTCTAAAAGTATATCAACTTTGTCTCCTTCTCAGTTCAGGTTTTGTTTTTCTTTTTTTCTTGTTTTGACTTTGGTGGTCATGGTTAGGGGGAGTCAGTGAATTAAAAAAAAAAATAAGGCAGAAAAAATCATCTTGATTGGTGACATTCTGAAAAAAAAAACGCAAACCTTCTCTGGCTCCGGTATTTATCACACTGACAGATATGATACAAAGCGATTGCATTTCGTAATGATCCCTGGGGACTAAGTTGTAGGTAAAACCATTTAATGCATTTTTAATATTAAAGTAAGACCCAGGCTCCATTTTCTTGGAGGTAGGGGGAATGGAGGTCCCCCTACAGAGTTGGTGCTTTTTGGAGTAGGCTGTTTAGCTTTTTCAACTACAGCCCCCCTTAAATTTCCATTTACTTTGTGTGTGGGGGGGGTATGAGCCACATACAGGGCATTTGGCTTTCATAAATAAATTTATATCTGGCCAGAAGGCCCAATACTAAATAAGAGCTCACTTAAAAAAAAAAAAGCCAAGACTCCACCCCTTCTAAGAAAAAACTCCAAGCAATCCCCCCCCCAGTCGGGTGGGGCGGTTGTTGCTTTTTAGCTGACGGGAGAGGGGGGAGCCGATTCTCTTATTTCCCTCTTTGCTAGATTTTAAATTTTTGTTTGATTTGGATTGCAGACAGAGAAGAGGCTTAGGAGTATAAGGAGCACTGTGTCTTTAAACTCAGGAGTTTGCATATTCTCCTTGTATCTTTCCCCTTTGCTAATTATTGTGTTGTTTTCTGAGCAAATATGTCATATCCATGGCGACCGGGCAGGTTTATTGTCTTTCTGAAGCAATAGCTCACATAAGTAATTAATGACTTTCTTTTTTTTCCTCTGGCTTAGGTTAAACAGATCATTCAAGGAAAGTCATCTCTCTCTCTCTCTCTCTCCCTCCCCACTTTCTCTCATTTTTTTCTTTCTTTTTTTTTTTAAGCTCAGTAACATAAGTACATGAGTTAGAACAAGAAAATACTTTAGCTAAAAAGTCAACAGCTTATTTTGCTCGGTTTTTCTTTGAAAAGCTGAAATGTCAGCTTCAGACCTGGGCACTGCTATCTCCCACCCCTGAGTAGTGCAGTCCCTGCGTGGGCTGGCAGCCTCCTGCAAGGTTGTGCACAGGGAGGCCTGGAGGCGTTGGCACTGGGGGGGGTGCGGGGGGGGGCCAAAGGCGTTTGCTTTTGAGGCTGGGGAACAGCAGTCCAAAATGAGTATTTCCCCTGTATTTAGCAAAATTTAATTAAATTGTTTACAGGAAAGAATTAATGGCTTAGTTGTGATGTGCCCACCCTCAGCTGCCTTCTTTTTTCTCACTCTGGCTAATTGGAAGGACCAAGTTTACCCTTCCTATTCACCTTCAGTATCCTCCGGCCTTTGTCCTAAGGACTTTTTACTGGAAAAGTAGGTTTTGGAATCTCTTCTGGTTAATATTTCCAACATGATAGTAGAGTCTCTCTCTCTCTCTCTCTCTCTCTCTCTCTCTCTCTCTCCTATAGACTTCCTACTTGAAGCTGATTCCTTCTCAAGAATCAACAGCCCTGACTGGAACTCAGATATTGTAACTTTGTTTTTCTTGGTGGGGAGAGAGGGCCCTTTCAGCTTGTGGCATTACCTGATGACAGAGCTCCCTAAGGTGCACTGTGACAGTGTGAGGAAGGTGGAGACCATCCCTTCCCTTTCTTCAGCCGTCACCTTGTATATTCTGCCTGTTTCAAATGGACCTTCACTAGCGACAAGCTTTATGATGTCAGCTTTTAACTTTAGAAATGTGTTAGGTTTTCTACGTGCCAGCTGCTCTTTCGCCCTCCCCAGTAACATTAAACACACTGACTCTGTCTTCACCACCTCTTTTAAAGATTTCATAGAGAGCCAAGGTTTTGCTTGTGCCCTTCAGAAGTGGGGGGGGGGGGGAGAGAGAGAGAGAGAGAGAGAGACGTTTGTGTTGTCCTCAGATACAATTCGAAAGAACGTTTGCCTCCTTCTGAACTAGTACAGAAAGGCTGGGAGCCGATGGGAAGAGTCTTCAGGCTTTTGGCATTGACAATAAAAATCTAAAGAAGAGAGATTTATTTGGCATCTGGTTTCTGAAGAAGGAAAAGAGAAAGCAAGCTTGATGCGGGGACTCCAGTAGAGCTATAATTGAGCCCGTAACCTCTTGATGTCTATATCAGAGAACCAGGCATGAGCAGAGGGAACAGGCTGAGTCAAACAAGCCTTGCTGGAGGAGCTGGGGCTGAGGCACAGGGAGAGGGAGATAGATTTAATTTATAGACATTTTAAAAACTGTAATTTCATTAGGATCTGCTCTTCCTTTTCTCTGAAGGGCAGCCCGGCAGACCGATAAGGCCAGTCCCTCTGCCCGGGATTCGAGTGTGTTTCCTGGGTGCAAGTCTCCATGTCCTTGCCAGCTCTGAGCTCTGCTTGGTTTCTTCTCTGCCCACTGGACGCTGCCTTCCTCTACCTCACATGAAACCCCCCAGCAGCTAAAAGTTAGTCATACCTCTGGCTGCTCTGGGATCTCCCCTCTGGTCTTCAGAGATCAGGTCTGGCTATTGCCTGGGTAGTGGCATCTGTGTACCTTCCATCTGTCACCCAGCTGCCTGTGGTTCAGTGGCAAGAGTCCACTGGAAGAAGAGGGACAGTCCCATCTCATTACCCCCTCAAGTTCATCAAGTTGAGTCTTTGGTCCTGAGGCCACAGCTTGCAGGGGGTTGGGGGGGTGGGGTGGACTAAAGCCTGTCGTAAATTCTGCAAAGATTAATCAACCGTTTAGGAACTGCATGTTAACGAGGGTTTTTTGCAGACCAGCTGCCCCCACTCCTGTCCAAAATCCGGCAGAGTGAGGGGTGGCCTGCCGTTGGAGAGATTCGTCTAAAGTCATAATAATTGTAGACAACCAGAGAGAGGTCAGAGAAAGACGAGCTACTACGGAGTAGGGATCCTCAAGTGCCCTTCATCCAGGTTACTCGGATCCCCCCTCCCTCCAGATCTGTCCTGTGTGTCTTCTGTGGAGAAGACATGTAGAGAAAGAAAGCAAGTGGGGGGGGGGGGAGAGGGAGAAAAGGAGAGAGAGAGAGAGAGAGAGAGAGAGAGAGAGAGAGAGAGAGAGAGGCTCATAGCTCCTTCAGAACTTATTATCATTCTTAATAAGTCTTAAGGAATCCAGAAGAGCATTCAGTGTAAATGCTGGGTAATCCTAACACTTCTCAAGGTGAGAGGAGTCTTGAGGACACAGATGAAAGAGACAGCAGCAGGGGAGGGAATCTGAGTGGGGGCCCAGGGACCATGGGAGAGTAGAGGCCCAGTCTTCAGGAGGTTCCTCATGACCCTGGAGGTTGGGCTTGGGGCACCCTAAGATGTCTGAGGTGGGACGAGTGGATGCCAAGAGAATCTTCAAGATAAACTGGTTTTTGTTTTTGTTTTTGTTTTTTGGGGGTGGGTGGGAACAGGGATGCTGAGGCCAGCTCTGTCGTGCTTGGAAGGTGTTGGGGTGGGAACACAAGCCTTTGCTTCTTCCTGGGCTATATCCCCAGTACTCAGACCTTTTAGAGGAGGTCCAGGCTGGGGGTGGAGGGTTGGCAGAGGGGGCTTGTCTTGTTCTGTATCCCTGCTTCCAGTCCCTTAGCAGTAGCTGTTTTAGGGAGCTGGATGGACCGAGTGGTGGCCAGACCTCAACTCTGGACACTAGGTGGCTTAGAGGATCTGTGAGGCTCACCAAGCAAGGAACTGGCTGCTGGCTTTCTCTCTCCTCTCAGCTGGTGGGCTCCACTGTGCAATCTCTCTGGCTGCTCACCGCCAGGCAGCCCTGATGACAGGCAGGAGGGCAATGGGCACCAGCCCAGGGGCACAGCCCAGCTCATGGACTGGCCTCGCTCTGCTCAATTCCTGGGCACAGCAAGGATAAACCAGGGGCAGCTTCCAAAGGAAGCCACCAGCTAGGGACACAGGAGGACAAATGGGATTCTAGCCCATGATCTCTCCTTAATCCTGCCTTGGTCACCAGGCAATCTGAGCTTGGGATGGGTCTCTGAGTTGTGCACGGCCCTTATTGAGAATCCTCTTTTTAAAAAACCTCATAATCATAAATATCACTCATACTTTGAGGAGTCTCTCAGAGCTTATAAAGCCAGACTAAGAGCCCTCCAGAGCCCTTTGCTCCAGTACACTGCTTTCTAGTTCTTAGGGAAGAGACAGAATGGTCCTCGCTACCAGCTCCCACCTGCCTAGGCCTTGGGAGAGGAGAATGCTTCAAACTGTCACAAGGGGGACCCTGTAGATGAAGCCAGGCCAACAGGCAGGTTATCCTTTGTGGGACCAACCTGCACTTGCTCAGGCAGATGTCCCAGGACTCTTCAGGGGCAGCTTTTCCTGTTTACGTCCCCTGGGCTTCCTAGGCATTGCAGAAGGGTCTTAGCCAAGGTTATGTGCCAGCTGTGGACGGTTTACTCTGGGGAGAGAAGTGGGTCTGACATTTGACTTCTCATAAAGTGTTTTAAAAAATTAAAAACAAAACAACCTCTCTTTCTCCGGAAAGTCCTGGGGAGCTTGTAGATCGAGCGTGGGAGTTTGTGGTGACTGAGCTGGCGTGAAGTCCACAGGGAGCAGGTTGGGTTAATGGTGGGTAGAGTCTGCCTTTCTGTTGTTTAAGAGCAGTAATGGTCAAATTGCAATCCCTTCGAACGCCTTGCTGACGACAGATTTAGTAAAAGGAAGCTACGCTCTGTCTCCGATGCTAGGTGTGTGTGTGTCTGTGTGTGTGCGTGTATATGTATGTGAGTGGTGCGTGTGTGTGTGTGAGTGTGTGTATGTATGTGTGCGTGTGTGTATGTCTGTAGTGTGTGTGCATGTGTATGTGTGTGGTGTATGTGTGTGTGTGGTGTGTGTGTGCACTTGTGCGGGTGAGTGTGTGTGGATGTGTGTGGTGTATGTGTGTGTGGTGTGTGTGTGGTGTATGTGTGTGTGGTATGTGTGTATCTATGTATGTGTGGTGTATGTGTGTATATGTGTGTGGTGTGTGTTTGTGTGTGTGGTATGTGTGT
>JADRCH010000224.1:1425885-1449669 GCA_019843965.1 Rhynchomys soricoides | reverse complement strand
AGACATGCATACACACTGACACACATACACACAGACATACAAACACATACACACAAATGTACATAGAGAGACATATAAACACACACACACATATACACAGACAGATAAACACACACACCATTTATAACTTCGTAGGAAGTTCTGTTGGGCAGCATCCCTCTGGGCTAGGTCTAAGTGCAGGAACCCCAGGGGACAGAGTGAGGGGATCTTTAGCAGTGACATTCCCAGATGTCTGAGAGGCCTCTGGGGTGGGACCACCTTCTCTGTGATCCAACCTAGCACTTTCCTCTCTCACAGGCTAGTCTGAAGTGAGGAAGGTACAGCCTCAAACTCTTCTCCTGCCTAGTCTCTTCGTGGTCTTGGAAGGGTCTTAACTCTGTAGGACTGGGCTGACAGCACACAGAGCCCACCTTCTTGGGTTCCTGTGGCCGTTAACTGAGGTCACATCAGAGGTACTTTACAGAGCAGGGCACATGGTTAGCACTCAAAAACAAATGGGGATCGTGGGCTGGCAAGGTGGCTCAGTTGGTAAAGACACTTGCTGCCAAGTGTGCCGAGCTGAATTCAATCCCCTACATCCACATGGTGGAAGGGGGGGAACCAAGCCCTGTCAGTTACCCTCTCTCTTCAACACATGTGCTTTGGTGGACTTATGCCCTTCTACAAAACAATGTAAAGGAAAGAATTTAGGTTCTTTCTTTCCATCCATCTCTTTCTTCTCTGTGTAGATCAACTTAAGAGTTTACTAAAGTTAACTCAGTTTCTGTTGCTTGAAAGGTAAAGTCTTTTCACTTCTAGCATACTAAGCATGTGTGTGTGCGCGCTCGCGCTTGCTTGCATGCATGCGTGCATGTGTGTGTGTGTGTGTGTGTGTGTGTGCCTAAGCATGCATACACACAACTTTCCACCATCCAAGCCACGTTAAAGCAAAGCAGGAAAAACCCACCCCAAAGAATGAAAATCGAGGAGCGTAGACCTGACCCTGGCACTGCTGGATGCGTTGCTTCAGATGGCTGTGGAGGTCAGCGGCCTCAGGAGGGATGTGTGTGCTTATTCCCGGACATTGCCCAGTGCCCTGTGTGCTAATGTGGAGCTGAAAGGGCCCCTGCATTGTGTAGGCTCCTTCCCCCGTGAAAAGGCAATTGAGTCAGTGAGTTCCGAATGAATTGAAGCTGACAGTAAACGAGGATTTGGCAGGGGTAGAAAACAAGCTTCCCCTAGGCTCCGCCCCCTCCACCCCAACCTCGCCCAGGCTCACTCATGCCCCCATCAGTGCCCACTGCTTGTTTGGTTTTTAGAGGGATTTCGCAAAGAACTGTGATTTCTTTCTGTATGTGTCCAAATTTGCTACTGGGATTATGTCGGGACCTGCCGTTCTGCCGGGGATGGCCTTCTTCGCACTCCTAAGTCGCTGTCTCCCAGACCCTTGCCTCCTCTGTTGCTCCACCAGCAATCCCGAAGGAGTTAAGGGTTGAATCCACCCTAGACCCGGCTGTACATTTTACTCTGGGTTTCTGAATGAAGCCGTGTGCTGTGCTCAGCATGTTTGGAGACTGTCTGCCCCAGTGACCCAGCAACCCCCACCCTGCTGGGTCCCATCTTTCATGAGACCTGCTGCTAGGTCCCAGGACCTCCTTCCAGGCAACTGGGCAAGCCGATAGATAGCCCATGCTGTGGGGGCTTTGTCTAGTACCCTCCCTAATCCAGACTCCCATTAGAACCCTATTTGAATTTTAAAAGAAAGAGCACACCATTTTGAGCTGGCATCATCCCTGGTTTGCAAAGACGGCTTGCAGCTTTGAGGGTTAGTGTAGGCCAAGGGTCTGGCCCTGCCACCACTGTCTCTTCTCCATGATGTCCAGACCCATCAATCAGCCAACATCTCGTTACATGTCTCAGCCCTCAACAATGGCCCCACATCCCTAGACCTCCCCATTTAAGAATTTCCAAGAGCCTCAGAGGGGAACCGTTCCCACCCCTCACTTCCCCTTCCTCCACCCACAGCCACACTCTGCATGTGTGCAGTGGCATCGCTTAGCTTTTCCATCCAGCCTCAGTGATGGAGAAACATTTATTCCTGAGAGACAAGAGATGACAGAATTACAACCTACTCACTGGGGGGTACATTTGTCCTCCTGTGACTAGGCATGCCTCTCAGGGCTCCTTTCTGGGAAAGCCAAATGGGATCTCCTCGCTTTAGGAGCTGGGCTGGAGAATAGTGAATAAGTGTGGGTTCAAATCCATGGCCCTTTGTTTATTGAGAGAGTAGCTTTAGACATATCTAACTATTCTAGTCTCATAGTCCTCATTTGTGTGAGAGAGGAGGTACTAGTGCTTATGGTGTGGGGTCAGATGAGACAGCCTCGGCACAGGCTTGATAGAGACAGCCCTGGCACAGGCTTGGCACATGATTACAAGTGGTCACTATTGTTGCTACCTTTAATGCTCCTGCTGAATCCTTTCTGTCATGGGGAAGTCAGGAAGGCAGTGGGCTCAGACCTGCCCCTGTGTTTTGGCTCCAGGACCCTCAAGGCCAGATTGGAGTTCCAGTCCATAGGACCTTCAAAAGCTGGCTTAAATACACTTGCCAAACAAGAAAGGCAAACATATTTATTATCCCAGAACCCTGGAGCAAGGAACAAGCTTTTGAGACCCAGGGCTGTGCTCTTGGGTGTCCAAGAAGCAGTCTCTGGGCTAGCCTGGACTATTTGCCAAACGAGGAGTCTACTCCTAGACACTACCACCATCTTGGTTCTCCTTCACCTCTCTTCATGGAGGAGAACCTGGCCCTTGCCCTCCCCCAGCAGCAGGTGGCCTTTGCAGCCTGGCACCTGTTCCTGAAGGGCGGCTGCCAGGAAGGCGCCAACCCAAGAATCACCCGCCTGGTGTGTCCTCCAGAGTTGTTGCATGAGGGAGGTGTCTGTGCTGCCCCGAGAGGTAGTCCTGGGCCTGTCCTAGCAGAGAGAGTGAGAGATAGAAGAAAGCCTTGTTCTCTCAAGCCAGAGCCCCCTCCTCACCCTCCAGGTGAGTCACAGGAGAGCTGAGATCTGTGTGCTGGGGGCGGGGTGGGGGTGATAGATGAGAGGATGTGGAGGAAGTCGTTGAGATGGCTCAGAGGAAGAGTCTTGTTCTGTCCCCTGGGTGCAGCATTAGAGCCGAGTTGCTCTTGCCTTCCACTTTACTAAAAGAGGAAGGAAACAGACATTTACTGAGCGCCAACTGGATGTCAGATCCTGTACCGTGACTTTTTGTGGTAACAAAGGGCACAAGGCAGGTAGTGGATCGATGGCCACTGTACCTCAGGAAATAAGGTTCTGAGAGATCACAGGAGTCAATGAAAGAGGGCCGGTTGGTTGGTGTTGGTTGGTTGGCTTTGCCTTTATTTAGCTAGGGTCTTGATTTGTAGCCCAGGCTGGACTTGAACTCCCCATTGATTCTCCTGCTTAAGTCTCCTGAGAGCTGGGATTATAGGTGTGTGCCTCCCATCAGGCCTGGTCACGGTGTTGAGTGCAGGTTGATCCGCCTGCGAAGTGCACGATTTCCTTCAAGCACTGGGAAATATAGAACCGTGTCTTACAAAAGCTGTTCAAAGAAGTAAAAGGAAGAAAATTGACCCTGAACTTAATTATTTTGTCATACTCTTTCTTAGGACCTAGGGGATTTCTATCCAGTATTTTTTCTTTTGGTCACTATGTCTATTTATATAATGTGTATTTTACATAATCGTGCCTTTAGAGATTATTATGGTGTAAGTGAAGACCCTGGATGAGGCAGGAATGAACAGTGGCCAGCACTGGGTGGTTGACTCTCTGCAACATGGGAACCTGTGTGTGATGCTCAGCTATCTTACCAGTCAGTCACGAGACTCTTGAACTCGGCTAGAGAAGCAAGCCGGGCCAATGGTCGGGCAAGCAGGCCCCGTGTGCTCTCCTGGGTTAGTTTTGCCTGCTTGCTTCACTGGTAGAATGTTCCTTTTAACCAGCTTCCCTTTTGCTTTTGACAAATGGGCATATTTGTATCATTTTCCCGAATGACCTTCTCTCCTTGGAGTAATGAGAAAATGAAGGTCTTAGCTAAGTGCTTTGAGATATTCAGATATAAAAACGGAGAGCGAAGTGTTGTCATGGGCCTTTTGCTGCCAGGGTGCTTTATAGAAAGGAAGTGCAGCTTCAGGGGGTGAAGGTCGGCTGGAGGATGAGGGCCAATTGCAGGACCTTCGTCTCTCTGAGTGCAAGGGCAGGGGAGTTCTGGACCTGGCTCAGATCTGGCGAGATTTGGGTGGGGCTCCGGCCCATCTTCCAGGTAGACTCTCCAAGCCTCGCACCCACAGCCAAGGTGATCTGGGTCGCTCAGGCAAAGCTCCCCCCAACCCCCCAGCCTGGGTTTAGCTCTTGTGGATACATGATCTGATTTAAAGATATTCCCCTGTGCCGTCATAGCGTCCTCCGGTGATAACGCAGTGAATAAATCCTGCCTCGCCTATGCAAATAGCTATCGTGAGGATGATTTTGAAACATAGAAAAATATTTATTATACTTATTGGAGAAAATACCCTCTGAGTGTCCAGTGTTGTGATGGCCACCAGAGAAACTCTATGAAACCTTGAAAGATGTCCCCAAAAGGACAGCATTGGGGGGTGGGGGGACTCAGGCTGATTTGTTTTTTTATTTCATAACATTTTATTTAAATTCCTCCTATGATTAACAGCCGACAAAGCTGAAGTGCCAACCCAGCGGGGAGCCCTGGCAAGGGTGGGGGGCAGGGCCTCGCCCCAAGAGGGCGCCTGCACCCACGGCCCCCGCAGGGCTCTGAGCTCACCGGCTCTGCCAGCCGAGCAGACCTATGAGCTCTCAGGAACCGAGGCGGATCGGTGACTCAGAACTCTGTGTTGTGATTTCTTCAACAATAGCTTTTGTCCTTTGCCCAAAACCCTGGGCCAGTGTGTGAAAAAAAAAAAAAAATTAGAAAATTATGAGATAGTTTGTACTTTCCTTTCCAGCTGGTGCCAGCTTTGGGTGCTTTATTTATTCAAGGTGGGGAGGTGGCGAAGGCAGGGTGGAGGTGAGGGAGAAGGAAAAAGAAAAACAAGGTAGAAACTCGGACAAGGCCCAAGAAAGGTCTACACCTCGACAACAAACTTTCTTTGTTTCACGGTGGGGAGGGAAAAAAAAATGTAGAAGGCCTGTTAGAACTGAATACAGCTCCGCGTGGCATCCTCGAACAGGACTGCCCCGTGGAGCAGGGAAGCTGATTTGGGGTGCTTAACTCTGGGGTCCCCACAGGGACTAAGGTAGAAACACAGAGCTGGCAGCTGAACAGGGTGGGGGAGCAAGGATGACCCAGTGGTAGCTGATGTTCTGGCCCATAATGCCAAGCAGTCACTAGCCTGGCTCCTCACTTCCAGCTCGGGCTCCCCCCCCCCCCCCCCCCCCCCCCCCCGAGAGCCAGGGAGATGGCTCCATTGGTGAAGCACTTGCCTTGAAAGTCCGAGAATCTGAATTCAGACCTCCAGAACCTAGGTAAAAAGGTGAGCAAGGCAGTGTGTACCTGTAACCCCAGCACCAGGGAGACAGAGATGGAACAATCTGGGGGCTCTGGAGCTAGGCAGTCTTGGCAAGCTCTAGATTCAGTAAGAGCTCTGGTCCCATAAATAAGGCAGATATAGATACAGAAAGACATGGAACGTTGACCTCTGGCCTCCACAAACACTGTTGAATGTTTACCTGTACATACACGTAACACACACACACACACACACACACACACACACACACACACGACTCTTCCTGAAGTCTCTGCTACTGTATCATTTGGAATCTCAAATACCATGTAGATCAGAGTCAGGCCCAATGTGGCCTTATTTTATTTATTGAAATTGTATTTATTTTTATTTTATGAGTATGAGTGTTTGCCTGAATGCATGTATGTGACTTTTATATATCCTGGTGCCTACAGAGATCAGAAGAGGGCGTTGGATCCCCTGAAACTGGAGTTAGGTATGGTTGTGAACCACCATGTGATTGCTGAGACTCAAACCTAGGTATTCTGGAAAAGAAGTCAGTGCTCATAACTACAGAACCATCTCTCCACCCACCCACTCCCATCAGTTTAAACTGGAACCTTCTACTCAGAGTCCTCCAGAAGAGACAGTTGGGAAGGGGGGGGGGTCGGTCAGGGTTAGAAAGTGTGTGGGACTGGGGTGTCAGGCTAGGTGTGTAAAACGTGGTTGTGTGTACGTGGCTGTGTGGGTGTCAGTGTGTATGTGACTGGTTGCCTGTGAGGTGTGTGAATGATTGGGTGAGTTTATGTGTACAGACGATTGACTGGCTGCATGTAAATGCGTGTCGTTTCGTGTAGGATTGCGATTGTGTGTGTCCATGAGAAGTGACTGGTTGTGATTGTGTGAGGTTGTGCGTGTGAGCGAGTGTGTGACTGCGTGTGAGCGATTTTATGTGAGTGATTGTGTGGGAGATTGTGTGTGAGATTGTCGTGTGGGCAGATGAGTCTCTGCCTGTATGGATGACTGTGTACAGTTGTGTGTGTCCCTTTAATTTTTAAACACTTTCCTTCCCCCACCCAGGTCTTAAAAGCCAGGTAGATTAAAATTAGGGGAGAGAGGTTTACAACTCTTTTATCAAGAATCTCCTTGTCTGCCTTCCCCAGACCTGCTATCTGAATGCTCCCAGGAGGTGGCCTGAGGCCTGGGCTTAGTGGCTGTTCTTGCTTCTATTTTAGCACCAAACATGTTGTGGGGACCCTTTGGGGTTTTGTTTTGTTTTGTTTTGCAGAGATTGGGACAGGAAAGAAAGGCTGTGGTTCAAGGTGAAGTCACAGAGGCCAAAGGTATCCTTGCCTGGGACTCTGTGGCCTGTGTCTATGGCCCTGGTTAGAACCTCAACCTCACATACTTTGTTCTGGGCTCAAGAAGGGTTGCCAGTGGGGCTGCGAGGCTCACGGAACTTTACTGTGCCCACTTGATCTTTTTGGTCATCGTGAGCTCAGGAATTATTATGTTTGTGCAGATGGAGAAACTGAGGCTGGGGAAGGAGTGGCCGGGTGCCCATGGTCCCATAGCTACTCCATGGCAGTTCTGGAATCTGAGCAAAGCCTTTGGGCTGCTTGGAAACACAGGAATGTCCCCAGTAGCTTGGAGCAAAGCTGACCAGTTCCACGTTTGAATGTATGCTATGCTATACTTGTCCTTTCTGGGGATCAGATTTTAGGGTGGTAACTAGAAGAAGGGAAGCCCAGTCGAGGGAATAATGTCCTTTGAAGGAAAGCCCTGGACAGGGAGAGATCTGAGGTGATTTCTAGCCACGCCACTGCCTCCAACTAAGACTTCAACTTCATCCACACGGAGAAAGGCTAGACCTAGCGATTCCTCCCCACTTTAGCATGACTGAGCTTCCTGCCACCCTCCAGAGTCCCCAGCTGTGCCATGTAGCAAGTCCTCTCCCACAGCCTGTCAAACCAGAGGTGGCAGTTTCCCCAGAACTCCCAAGAGCTCCCGCCTCTGTATGGTACCAGGCAGAGCCTTTAGCAGCCTCGGCGGGCAATGCCCCTGGCCCGTGCCCTGTGCACCTCTCATTGATAACTGTGTGTCTGCCTGTGCCTCAGGTCAGAGCCTTTTGGTTTGAACTTGCCTCATACTGAGAGGCTGAGACGTGAGAAAATTATGAGCAGGGGAGCGGAGTAGGACCTTGTGACAAGTGGCAGCTGTGGAGAAAGGGGCAGGCTCCATGCCCAGGGTAAGCGCCATCTGGGCGGGAGGCCTGGCTTCCAGCTGTGGGGGCTCTGGAAGGGCAGAGCATGGGAGGAATGATTTTGAAGCCACTACTATGGAGATTAAGGGGATGAGAATGTAAATCTCAAGTAAAAAGGTAATTGAATGTAATAGCAAACACTGCTAGCTCTATGTTAATTTTAGCTCTTCCCCTGGATACAAGACGCTGTATTAGTGTTTTATTACCATTTTGTTTGCACTAATAAAATAGTAAAATTTATTTCAAGGAAGTTGAAGGATGGTTTTACAATGCAAATTTGAAGAAATTGGACTTTTCATTTATGCTTCAGCTATTTTAAACCCTGACGGGTGTAAATTAGCTACAGGGACCAGGCAGACCCCACTGATGGGGATTTTGTAGGCGGGAGCCCTTGCAGAGGTTCCAGACTAGCTGAGGGCAGAAAGTACAAAGCACTCTTTAGAAAGGCCGAGGCCACTGAGGTGCCTGACTGGGTGGGTCAGGGTGGTGGGTGAGGGTGTGCCGGGCATGAATGACTGTGGGTGTAGGCAGGTATATCACACACTGAATTGGTAGAGGGAGACACACGTGACCATAGATCTCAGATCTTTGTCTCTCCTCTTGATCCTTTGGCCTTCTTCCCATCCTGACATTGGTCTGTATTAACCTAGTGAACCCCCAGGGGAGCTGAGAAACTTCTGTTTTGGCTGGACATGACAGGTAGACCAGTTGTCCAGACCACACTCTTTGAAAAGAGACTACAGATTTTAAGAAGAATCATCAGAATTTGGAACCTAAAAGCAACATGAGAAAGACAGGCTAGAAGCCAACAAGACAGAGGTTGACAGGCACATCTGTCCTTCCTTGCTCTTTCTTCTGGCCCAGGCTACCCTGAGAAAGTAGAGCAGGACTTCTTCAGTGAGCCAACATCCTTTCAAGTAGGGACAAATGACAGCCAGACGCAGGTGTGGCAGTATCTATAAAGCAGAAAGGTTTATTTTATTTTTTTTTTTAAGGTGAGTGACCTGAATTTCTTGGAACTGAAGGTAGGTAGAGAGGGAAAGAAAGGAAAAGGGTGATAGGTGAGGTTCTCTTTGAGTCCTGGGTGAAGAATTCAGGTTGGATCTTGTTTTATCCAAACCGGTTTGTTTATCTCTGAAAAATTATCAGCAGCAATGGCCCAAAGGGATGCACTGAGGACCCACTTCCAAAAGGTAGGGAACCAAGCAAATGTTCGAATGTCTGGCAGAGTCAGTGGGGTGTATTACCCAGGGTTTCTGGATATCTGCCTGGTACAGCGGAAACACTGAGTTAATTTAACTTGTTTCCAGCCCCAACTCTAGATCTTTCTTTGTGTGTGTGTGTGTGTGTGTGTGTGTGTGTGTGTGTGTGTGTGTGGAGGTGTGTTCTAATATATTCTCTCTCTCTTGCTTAGGTGGGGTGTGTGTATGTATGCATACTGTCAAAGGTAGATGCAGTTAAGGAGAAGATTCAGTATTGACATTGGCTAGGTTATAATGGAAGAGACTGGAGGGATCTGTCAAAGAAATTGGAGCAGTCGCTACAGAAAACCCTTAAGGATGATGGTCTTGACTGCAGATTTGGCATTGGAGCCGAGAAGGACAGGACATGACAGGCCCCTAGCTTCTCCTGGTGGCTAATCTGCAGGACCACATCTGGGGCAGAGAGTACTCACACTGACTTAGGTGGTGGGATACATCTAAGGGTCAAGCTAGCTTCCAGTGGTAAGGCTGGCATTCCCATGGGGGGTTAATAGTGTTGGAAGCCTCACCCTCTTGGTCTCTTTGGAGCTCTTTCTGGGGATCACGGGGTTTCGAATGTGCAGCATGAACATTAGTAGGCCAGGGACCTCCTCCTGTCCACACCAGTACACTCGGGAGACCCCGAACTGACCGCTGAGGACCACAGAGGCAGGGTCCCGCACAGCTCGAAGGAGCCAAGGTCAGGGTAGAAAGAGTGCAAGCAGGGAGCAGATTTTAAAGCAAGGGTGTGTTGTTTGGCTGTGGAAATCGTCTGTAGCTCTTTGAGACAGGGAGATGCCCTGCTGTGTACCCAAGGATTTAGACAGGGCATCAGGCAGGGGGTTACACTCCAAGGAGATTTCAACCCAAAACTGTAATTACTCACAGAATGGGCAGAAAGAAGGAAAGAGGATTAGTGGGTGCCCTGCTGAGCCTGGTGGTGCAGGTGGCAGCAGCAGCGCCTGGCCTGGGCATAGGCATTTGTCAGGTCTCTTTACTTGGCCTCTGGACTTGGGTCAGAGCTGTGGTGATCTTCCTGGAGGATGACCAGGACCCCCAGGCACCTCTTTTCTGCCTATTTATTCTTACCCCTCAGGTCCGTCCTATCAGGTTCAGTGCTGTCTCCCACATCCCTCCCCTAATGTGTGGTCATCCTGTACAAATAGAAGGACACTCTTTCTCAATGGATTTGACTTTAGGCCCTGAGGTATGTATGTGTGAGCTGGGGACAGGTTGTTCTGAAGGACACCAGCCCACTGTTCTTCTACCTGGCCACAGTAAGTCCCGATCTGTGTAATTTGGGTGAGCGGTGAGCGTATGCTCTAGTGCCCAGGCTATCCCAGGTTTTACTTCAGTCTAAAGACAAGCAGGTTAAACTCCGAGATCTTTTACCCACAAAACTCTACCCTTCCTCTCATTTCCCTTCTGCCCACCCCCACCCCAGGTATAGCACCAGTATGTTCCAGTATTCTAGCCCCCTGACTCAACCACCCTCCTTTCCTGCACCTGTCAGCTGTCTCATGGACTGTCTGGCTTGGCTGCCTCCCATTCCATTCTCCCAAGCCAGCCCCACCCAACTTCCACCCCTCAGCCCCTTCTCCCCCCTTCCTGTCTTTTCCTACTGCTGTCTCTACCTGCCCATCGCTGCCGCCGACACACCTGAAGAGCCCCAGCTGCCTAGTGGAGTATAGGCACAGCTCAGGGTGTTTACCAGACAGCCCGGATAAGGTGTTAAATCCTGTTGCTGTCTTCCCAGGGCCAACTTCCTTAGATGGGCTTCCAAATCTCTAATCTTGGGGTACATCCAGGCCCAGCCTGTGTTTGATGGGAGCTTTCCTTTACAATTGAGGCTCAACTCAGCAGGATCTGTCGTTGGGTTTGGTCTGGGTTCCTAACCGGTGTGTAACGACATGGGGTCCAGCCCCTTCCTCTCTTTGGTCCTTCCTTCCTCTCCTCCTTCCTTTCTTTGGAATCTTAGTGAGTAGAGGTCTGGATAGTCCCCAAGCCCCTCACCACTGTGATCACAGAGTTTTCTATCACTGGGAATGTGGGTGTGTCAGGCAAGAGGGTCTAGTTTAAAGAGTCTGAAATGGACGAGGGAAGAGGTGGATAGCACCTCTGCTGAGCCCTCTGTTGTAGTTCTTCAGACTGGCACGGTGGCCAAAGTAGGGTTTGGTTGGGATACCAAATGCCCTGGCCAGGTCTAGGATAGCTGATCCTCAGTGGTGTCTCTGTGTGCCAGGGAGAGGCATGCTTCAGTCCACCATGTACTCCTTAATCTGGCCAAGTCCTTGGGGGTAATTAGGCCTCACCATGCTCCCAGTGAGGAGGAACACTGAGGCAGCCCTATGAGTCTCTTCTTAGTCTTCGTCCTTAGCCTGCTCTGTCCCTGGAACAGGACTGTAAGAGGCAGCCAAGTGTACTTCCCAAGCTGGGAGTCTGGAGAAGGGAAGTCCTGGAAACCTCTGGAGATGACTGGAGACCCCTGAAGTCTCCTGAGCAGTGATGAGGTGTGCCCGGATCACCTCTGTGTGCATGTAAGAGAGATATCTGTATCATTTCTCTGAATTGACCTAGACAGAACTTTCTAGTTTCAGCATTTCTCTGTGGCCACAGATGGCTGCTTCTCCCACTCCCCCCAACATGCCCCTTCACCCCCCACCCAGGGCAGCTAGCAGGCTCTTGGGTTTCACATCAGCTCAGGCCCCCTCTCTCTAGGTCTCCTGACCTCTGTGGCTCCACCCTCCTGGTCTTGCCTCAGTCATCACTGTTCCCAGCTTTCCTCTCTGCCCTCTTTTGAGGTTTGTGCCCTGAGAGGAACACAGGGGTCCCCTGAGAGTTAGTTTTGAAGAGACATCCACCTTTATGCTTTGTCCACAGCCAACTTCAAGGTCAAGGCTAGTAACCTATGAGCCAGGACTCCCTTGGGCTCCCTTGGTACTAGACTTCCTAATTTTATTTGGACTCTGTGTTGTTGAGCAAAGATAAAGACAGAGGATAGAAGACAAAGAGAGCATAGAGCAAATCTGAGAGTGCTCGTTGCATTTGGTGAGGAGGAGGAGGGGGAAGAGGTGGAAGGAAGAGGAGGAAGAGGAAGAGGGGGAGGAGGAGGAGAAGGAGGGAGGTGAAATTAATTCATTAGAAAACCTTGTTTACTGGCTTTGCTTAGGCGCCTCCATTTTAAAAGTCTACGTTTACAATAAGTCGCTAATTAAAATATGAAATTAAGCAACAGCTTTGGGTTTTTTTTCCCCTCGTTACACTTTAATTGCATGATTTTTTGTGATGTAATTTCTGGAAACACCCAGTGTACCTCACAGGACTGATCATGTGATAAGCTAGAAGCACCTGAAACTGGCCACAAAAAATAAATATATGAATTCAGGAGACCTTAAGATAGGCTGGAAATGACAGAGAACCTCGGAGAGCAGGGACCAGATGTACACAGAAATGGCAACTTCTAAGTAAGGACATTTATTCTTACCTTCCTGCAACATTTGGTACATCTCAGGGAGGGCGAAACCAAAATAAAATCAAGACTAGGTGAGGCTGTCACACTGTGTCCTCTGGCCCCAGGTTGATGCCCTGAAAAGCAAAAATACAACTGGGAATCTCCTAGTCTGTTCTGCCCTTGGCTCAGTCGTCTGGGCTGTCCACATCCATCCCTGACTCTGAGAGGAATTTTCTTTGCCTTCATCATTCTGAACCAAGCCCAAGAGTAGGCAGGTGACTAGGAATAGTGGCTGTCCCTCTTGGAAAAAAATAAGTCTGTCCATGTCCGAGGCTTTGTCCCTGCACCTGCCCTTGCCTTGCTGGTCCTGTGTTCCAGACTCTGAGGAAATCTTAGATTCCTGCAGGAGGAGGTGGGAAGCCAGAGCCCAAGGTGAGAAACAAATGCAGACTTTCCCAATCTGCTCCCCACCACTCCATCCTCCACCCCAGCACCTCTGTCCTCTCTTAGCCCTCCCCCCCTTGTCACCTCCTTTGAGATAGGGACCTAACTAGGTTCACCAAAGCACTAAGCACCTGCGCTGAGTGGTGAGGTGAGAGATGAGGGGGCTGTGTGTACCTGGGAGATCTCAGGTCAGCATCACTGAAGGTGTTCGCCCTTCTCGACACAGGGCATGTGGGGCTTTCTTTCTCTCTCTCCTTACAATGAGTTACTAGTCAGGGGCTCCTTCTTTATATCTTTTGCTTATGATTTCCCTTTAGAGTGTCTTTTTTTTTTTAAATTTTATTTATTCTTATTTCATGTGTTTTACTAGTTTGCCTGTGTGTATGTCTGTGTGAGGGTATCAGATCCCCTGAAACTGGAGTTACAGACAGCTGTGAGCTACCATGTGGTTGCTGGGAATTGAACTCAGGACCTCTGGAAGAGTAGCCAGTGCTCTTAACCACTGAGCCACCTCTCTAGCCCCCTTTAGGGTGTCTTAAAAATACATCTTTGGAGCTGAGTGGCAGTGGAGTCGGTGGCACATGCCTTTAATCCCAGCACTCAGGAGGCAGAGGCAGGCAGGCGGATTTCTGAATTCAAGGCCAGCGTGGTCTACAGAGTGAGTTCCTGGACACCCAGGACCACATAGAAAAACTCTGTCTTGAAAAACAAACAAACAAACATTTTGGGGGTCTGGAGTGATGGCTCAGTGGTTAATAGCCCTGGCTGCTTTTGCTGAGGACTGAGGTTTGGTTCCCAGCTCCCACGTGGCAACTTACAATGGTCTCTAACTCCAGGTCCCAGGGATCTGTCCTCCTCTTCTTGAGCACCAGGCAAGTATGTTGACATGGTCCACATGCCCCGCATGTGGTTGCTGCACGTACATATATACAGGCAAAACACTCATATATATAAAATAAAATTAATCTTTAAAAATACATTACCTGTATTAGTACAATTTATACTTCTGAGTAAATATAAACATTTTTTTTAATGTTAAAGAAAATAATTTTAAAATAGGCCGGATATGGCTAAAAGTAGTTTAGGGAATTGCTGAGACTCCATTGAGGCACAGTCATGTGACACTGGGTAAATAACTTGGGGCTTTTGAGCCTCAGTTTTCTCATCTGTAAACTGGGAATAACAGTAACCATATACTTAGTTGGTTAAGATTCTGTGTGACAGCCCATCTGAGATACTTAATACTGAGCCAGGCATGTTGCAGCACATTTAAATATTAACCATTATTATAGTTAATAATGATTATTCTTGTTGCATTGGGAGAAAAGGGTTTTTAATTTTTTATTAAGAAAAGCTATTTTTACGTCAATGAGATTATTCCTCTAAACCTGTCTTGTTCAACACAGTTACTCTCTGGTCACATGTGGCTCTTTAAATGTAAATTAATTAAAGTTAAATACAATTAAAAATTTAGTTCCTCAGTCAGATTCACCCTTTTCCAAGTGCTTAGTAGCCACGGAGTCTCTTGGTGTCCAGAGACTGCCATATTGGACAACACTGGACGTTCTGCTAGGCAGTCTTCAAAACGATGCTATTCAAAGTTTCCCACCAAATCTAAGGTTTTTGTTTTGGGGGATTTGTCTGTTTGTATGTTTTTGTTGTTGTTGCTGTTCTGTTTTGTTCTGTTTTGTTTTGTTTTTTTGAGACAGGGTTTTCTTTGTGTAGCCCTGGCTGTCCTGGAACTCACTCTGAGAAGATTGTCCGATAGCCTGTGTAGTACTCCATCATGTGACTGAAGCACACTCTTCTTATTGGTTTGAGCTCTCTCCCCTCCCCTCCCTTCTCTGGACTCGGATTAGCCCGATCTTCCTATCACTTACCCTGTATTGTTCTCTGATTGGTGCAAGAGAGTGAGGGATTCTGGGAAGGACAGGCAGTCTGCTGATAGACTTCCAAGTAGGAGGGGCCAGGACGAGAGTCCAAGCCCTCTCCTCAGTGTCCCATGCTTCCCTGGGACTGGCTTGTCCACTCTTTCACCTCACAGGGCAGGAGACAAGAGAGACAGTAAAAATGAACAATAATGTCCCCCCCTTCACTGACCAGAAGGTCCAAGACATAACTTAGAGCCCAGAATACGGAGAAGCAGCCCGTCTCCTTCCCTCTCTCTTCCCCCATCCCTCTCTCTCATTTTTCACTTTCTAAGAAGTGCCTGTCTGTGTTTATATGCTGTGTTCATGTGTGTGTGCATATGTGTGTGTTCATGTGTGTATATGTGTGTGTGTGGACCGGAGTGTGTCTTTCTCTTGCTTTCACTTTAATTTTTGAGAAACGGTCTTTTGCTGACTATAGAACCCACAGATTAGCTAGACTGGGTGACCAATAAGCCCCAAGGATCTATCTGTCTGTCTCCTCCCCTCTCACCGCTACCCCACCCCCCAGTCCCACCCCTAGCCCCACCCCTAGCCCCACCCCCACCCCGGAGCTGGGGTTGCACGTATGTACCACCATACCTGGCTTTAGTGCAGGGTCTGAACTCAGGTCACCACGCTTACACAGCTAGTACTTTACCAATGGACTCATCATCATCCCTAGTCCTGAAGCAGTCTCTCTTGATGGGAAATGTCACCTAGTAAAAATCTGGGGACTTCCAGAGGACATGGAATGAAGAAGGTGTGGTGAGCATCCAGAGTAGGGGTGCCAGAGCTTCAAGTTGGGGGCCACTCCAGGAAGGTCTGTGACTATCTTTTAAATGGGTTGACTGAGTAAGCATGGGGTTGATGCCAGGGTCGTGGCCCCGCTTGTGTGAACTCTCGTTGGAGGGCTGTGGGCAGGGCCAGCAGGGCAAGCAATCCCCGGGCAGCAGGCAAGACAGATAGGGAGAGCCAAAAACGGACCTGCTGATGTGGCCCTTTCTGCTTGCAGCGGATCATAAAATATGGCTCAGATTTTCATTACGGGCTCTATCGATTATCTTCTGGGATGGATGAATTATAGAGAACATTAAATTTTTTTTAAAAAGGCAAGTGAGAGGAAATATCTGAATGAGTTTGGGTGGTCGATGGCAGAAAGGCTGAGCCACCAAGCCTGGTCTTCAACTAGGGTGAGGACAAAACCTTTCAGGGCAGACAGCCTGTGCCTCTAGCTTGGCTTGCAGGACTCCCTGGATATGGTTTTCAATGGGGAAGATCTGTGCACCTCCTCTTGCCTGTCCTTCCCTGGGATCTGCCTAGGTCAAGAAGGTAAAACCCAGGTTCTCCATGGAACTTCAACTTGGAAGAACGATTTTTCTCATGTATGGGTCTGTTGCTGGAGGTCAGGAAGCCCACACTCTTCCTTGCTCTCCAGGGACCCCAACTGGGGAGAGAGAGAGAGAGAGAGAGAGAGAGAGAGAGAGAGAGAGAGAGTTCGGCAGGTGGCATTGGTCTTGTGGGGTCATCCCTGGGTAGGACCTCATGTGGAATGTGGATACCCAGCCCTGTCTACCAGCCTATCTTCCCCTGCTCCTTCTGCTGCAGTCACTGGAACCGAAGAAAACAATCCTGGACCACTCCGCATCTATCCAAGTCAGGATGGAGAGAGCCTTCCTCCCTTGCTTGCCCTCACTCAGCCTACTCCTGTCCAATAGCTCTGAGTTCTGGTGCTTCTGCTTGTGTGTGACCCTGGGTGTGTCCCAGCCCTCTTCTGAGCTGTACTTTCTCACCTCTACCTCATTGGACGCTTGGGGTGACTGTATGCAGTGATGCTTACAACCCCAAGTACACAGTGAACCGTCCTACGAACAATTAGTTTCTCTCTTGGCTGTAGCAATGCCTAGGAGTGCTCTCACCCACCCCCTCTCTTTCTTTGTGACTTATCACCTATTTCATGTACCCCGTTCTTCTCTTGGAATGTCACCCATAATAAATGATCAAGTCCTCATGCCCAGATTCAGGTGTAACTATTTGTATCTCCATTTTATGATGGAGAAGAAACTGAGACACAGAAACGTCAAAGTAAATTTTTTCCAGGGCCACACACCTCAGGAGTATCAGGGTTTGGATTCATACCTGAACAATCTGGTTCCAAAGCTTGTGCCCTTAGCCCTTATGGCCTGTTGCCCAGTGACCTGGTGCAATGGCATATAAAGTGCGCATGTGTGCGTGCGTGCGTGCGTGCGTGCGTGTGTGTGTGTGTGTGTGTGTGTGTGTTTCTGCGCATGCACAAACAGCCCTGCCTGTAACGCACCGTCTGGTTGACTTTACTTCCTGACTCTCCGCACTGTATCTGGTCACCTCAGCGCCACTCCAACCGTTCCTAAGGCCACGTTATGGGAGGAGCAGATTTCTCCACACACCCCCCACCTGGTCCACCTCACCCAAGCTTCACCGAGGCCTCTTCGAAAGGTGGTGGTTTCCATGGATATCCGGCTCCCTCTGGCGACACGCCCTTTTCTGTATAACTCTGTTCCCCAGAGTTGATTGTTTTTGGCACCGTGCTCTGTAAATTCATCCAACAATTAAAAGGGGGAGGGGCGAGACAAGAAGGAGACAGACAGTAACCATGGGGTGAGTGATATGTAGGCAAGGGCTCAGCGATGTGGGCCCCATCCCTTTCCCCTTTCACAGCAGGGTAACCCCATAAATATAGGAAGCACCCAGAATGGGCTGGCTGGGAGTTAGGTCTCGGAGCTCTGGTTCCTTCTGTTTGAACTGCGTTCTGGTGTCCCCCGTGTCTCACCTCCTAACATCTACAAGGGCCCTTCTCAGAGTCAAAGCAGCCAGTCCCAGAGGTCACTCGAAGCTGCGAGATGCCAGTTTGGAGTGATTTGAATATTTACTGCCCTTGTTTTGATTAAGTGTGTGCGTTTGCTCTGAGTGTGTACCATCAAATACCGGCCGTGCTGGGCGTACCCGTCGTAGGCTGTGTGAGGTCACGGAGGAAAAATGCAGTGGAGAACGATTTCATGCCGCAACACATCATGGTGGATTTTTGTATTTAAGATGTGGATTTTTTTTTTATTGTGTTTTTTTTTTTTTCTTTCTTTTCCATGCAGCCCTGAAGTTGGGCAATGTGCATGTCTGTGTTTTTGTTTTCGCTCCGGGTGGCTTATGAAATCTGTTCATTAGCGCTCTGTCCTCTCTCCACCCCGGCGGGTCCTCCACCATCTCTCCTGGCTCATGCAGATCTCTCCCCGCCATCTCTGTGTCTTCTCTCTTCCTTTGAAGAGATGAGGGGTACCTCCCTCCCTGTGGTGCGCACACTCGCCTAAGATAAAAAGCCAAGAGCACATTAGCCCTGCTCCCCAAGCCCACGCCCCTGAGGCAGGTGTTCATTATGGTCCCCCATCTGGAGAGGAGCAGAAGCCTTCTCACTCTCACAGGACCTCATGAAGTAGCATGGCCCTGTCAGTCACCATACATAGCGATGGGAAGGTCTGCAGCCGAGAATCCATTCACAAAGTAGATCCAGGTGCCCCTCTTGCTTGTCTGGTGTGCTTTCTAGGTCTACCCTTCCTTCCTCTATTAAGCCTGCCCAGTACACTTGAGCACAGACATTGTCTTTCGCTGCAAGGTCCAGATGCTTCCAGGCAGTGCCGGTGTATTGCTGGAGACCTGTTTCCAGGCAGGGAGAGATGAGAATTAGGAGGGGCACAAACACTGGACAAGTGTGAGTGCTGAGGTCATGGGGAGGAATGGAAGGAGAATTTTTAGTGGGTCACCAACCCTGCCCTGGCTTCCATACCTGTGAGCCATGTGACCTTTGGTCACATGCTCCGTGCTCAGTGTCCCTAATCTATCCGTGGGGCCCATACTGTTCCTGCCTTTGTTTTGTAAAGATTCATCATGATCATGTGTATAGAATGCTTGGCACCGTGCTTGTCGAATTAATCTAGTTAGCTAATACCATCCGTCCTCATGTGAGCAGATTGGCAGAGGGCAAAAACCACTCACCCACTCTGCTCTCTCCTGTACACAGTAGGTGCTCAGTCCTTTTTGAGATAAGTGGGGCAAGGCTCACATAAGCAGAACCTCTTCGAACCTGTACGTTGGGAATTAAGCGGGTTCGTGGAGGAGGAGAGAGACCAGCAGGCAGGTTGGGGTCAGGGGACCACAGTGTGAAAGTGGCCAGTCGAGCATTCTGCTGGGGGAGAGGGAGAAGCTGCACCAGGCTCATCTGATTGTGACATGAAATCAGGGACTAGTTCAGTTCCACCAACACTTATGCCGCCCACCGTGGACCAGCTGTTGTGCTAAGTGCTAGAGACACGAAGATAATTAAGACCTGGGCTTTGCCCTTAAGGAGTTAAGAATCTGGGAGTGAAGACAGGCTTGTGAACAAATTACTCCAGTTCTGTGTGGAGTTTAATGTCATGAGAACGGGTATGTGGAGAACAGAGCAGAGGGGTGTGTGAATCCTCTTGGGAGAGAATCTGGAAGGTTCTGATGAGGTTTAAAAGAATTCGGTAGTTATGATCTGGGGACTTTCTGGAGCCCCATTTGCCTTTCCTGCTGACTTAGCCTGTTGGTTGGGAGGGAAGATGGCTCCTGCTGTTTTCTTCCTTGTCTTTCCAGATTTGTGAGGAACCCACGCCTTTAGGCTACTGCCTGGCTCCAGGGAGGCCATCAGAACCCCAGCCTCAGAACCTGGTTTGGGATCTCCATGTCAGGGTTGTCTGTCGTTGTGTTTGGCTTCTTACCTCTTCACCTCACCTGGGCGTCTGATTAGAGATCCTTTAAGCTCTGCACCTACTGACTGACATTGGAGCCTCAGCCCTGGGGCCTGTAGTGTGGGAGGGCCACAGTGCTTGGAAGGCTTTGGGGCCCATGCCTTGGTTTGGTAAATGGGTCAGGTCACTTGCTTGGGGAGTCTTGGAACAAGGTCATGCTGCCCTAGCAAGGCTGGGCAACAACGGAAGGAATGGGGAAAAGTAGAAGAGGAGGTGACCTGGTCACACCCTTTACTGAGCTCCTTCTCTCCTGGGCAGGCCCCTTGGGGGTCTGGAAGAAACAAAGGTACTCGGGGGTCTGGAGTATTCTTTTCCCACCTAGCTGGAGCCTTTCTTGTCCAGAACATGAGACTCTGGGACACCTCTGGCATGTGGTTGAACTCCTGTCTGGGAAGTAGATGCTTCTCCTGACCTCTTGCCTGGACAAGTGTGAATGTTCCAGTGTGAGACTGGAAGGTGTGTGTGTGTAAGCTGCGATGTTAGACCCTGATTTGTGGTAGGATACTGGAGTAGAGACCCCCACAGGAGGGTGAGTCTAGGGTGCAATGTGTCTACCATCCAAGGCACCCCTTCCCCTGGCCCACAGCCATGATGTTTTTGCCTCGGCTTTGGGCAATTCTGGACTGACAGGCAAAGGAGTTTCAGAACCCAAAGGAGTACGTCTCCCAGTGGCCCTGAAGTTCCCATTAAAGTGTTTTTTCCTCTTTTTTTAAAGAAAAAAAATATTCCCAAACTGGAAAACAAAGGAAATCCACTTCCCTCAAATCACACGAAACTCACATTAGGGACCTGGCAGGAATCCATGGAAACCAGGAAACACACTGTTAACCCTGTGTGAAGCTAAAGGGTGGGATGGGAGCCAGGTCGATCCAGCCCTAGCTTGCTGTCACCTTCCAGCCCAGTTTTCCCCCCAGGGAGTCCTGAAACATTGTCCCAGCAGAGAGGAGGGTCTGGTGCTGAAGCAGACCTCCAAAGAACCAACCCCTTTCTGCTCACCCAACCTTGGGAGTCAGGGGAGGAGGGGGCTCACCTACCCCAGGGAGGACCCCCCCCCCCCAGAACTTTGATGGCTGGGACAAGTTAGAAAACTAACCAGGTTGCTGCCTGCTCCATGCCAGACCATGCAGTCAAGGACGAACCACTCAGGGAACACACAGTCACTATGTATGGGATGTTACTAGCCCGCAGCAAGGAAGATGGAGGACCCAAATTTCATTGTCAGTTCTAGACGCAGGATGGGTGTGAGAGTGGATAAACGGGAACAGCCTCCGGGTTCCATGGCCCCCATCCTTACGTGCACAAAACCAGACTGCACACCTGAGGAGTTGTGTACTTGTTGGTGTGCTTGTATTTGCACACACTTGGGCTCTTTCTTCTTCTTCTTTTTCCTAAAAAGGCTGAAAATATTTACAGGTTTCAAGTTGAAATGCAAACAGGAAAGCCCTTTAGAAAGCGAGCGAAGTGGATATTCAAAACAGGAATCACCATGGAAACGCCACAATATTTGCTTAAATTGACACAAAGGTTGGCGGTAGTGGGGCTCCGACTTTCTTTAGGCCACTGTTTTTTGGCCCAGCACCTATCACAAAGGAGTTTCTCCAGCAGCCTCTTTTGAGGGTGTGTTCACAACCTCTTTCCTGTCTATGAGATGAAATAGTGCCGTAGCAGAGCAGAGAGGGAAATGGAGAAGAGATCAAATTCACTATCTTGGGGGTTTGGGGGTGCAGGACCACCTGTTAAACCTGTTAATTCTTTAGATTTCCACGAGGCTGCTCCCATTACCCCCTGAGCCCACCAATGGAAACCTGGAATGGGCAGGGGGCTGGGAAGCCAGCATCAGCTATCTCTGTTGCGTGGGTCTGATCTGTTGCCAGCGTTGACCTGATCCATTCTCAGGCTGACCTTTCACCCCAGGTGCCCAGCCTTGGGTGTGATCCCTCTGTTGTTACCCAGGGTGGCATCTGATTAGCCTAGTATGGTCTCTCCCTGCTTGATTCTTTTATTAGGTATGACACCTCATAGCAAGTGACTGATATTTGTGCAAAGGGCACATTGGCTGAAGAGTCAGGCATAGCACGCACCGTGGCAGTGCCATCTGCTGATTGGCAAGGCGGGTCTAAGAATCTCCTGCTTCACTGTCTACACTGGGTGTTGGGACTTTCCCATTGTCCTCTTGTGTGGTAGTTTGGTGAGATCCAGCTGTAACCTAATCATCTTTGGAAAATTTAAATTATATTTATTGTTTTGTGTGTATTATGTGCATACATATGCACACACATACACACATGCACACCCTTGTGCACATATGCCATAGTGCAAGTGTGAAAGTCAAAGGACAGCCTGGGAGAATAGATTCTCTCCTTCCACCGTGTCCGTCCCAGGGATTGAACTCAGTCATCAGATTTGTCGGCAAGTGCCTTTATCATCTAAACCATCTTGCCAGCCCAGAAACTTAATCTGTTGCCCTTTCTCCTCTCTGGCAGGCACACAGACCTTGCTGACGGAAGGCAGACCCTCTCCATCCCACCTGCCCTCCAACTGCCTGAGCCACCCACTCCTCCTTTCCTGGGGGACCCTGCAGCTCCCCAGTGGTGTGCATTGGAATGGACTTCAGACCTTGGCTTCTTGGGATGCAAAGGTACCTTTCCGGGTTCCCAAGGTGCTCTGGGAAGTGTGGGTTGGCCAGTTGGAAGATTGCCACTTCAGTCCTTAAACTTACCTCTCTCACTGGACTGTGCCCCAGTAGCTCATATACCATAGATGGGGAAAGGGGTCACATGGACACCTGCATTTCAACCTTGGCTTTGCCATCAAATTTGTTTCTTGCCCTCTCTGGGTCTTGGTTTCTCCACCCATGAAATAGAGAGGTTGGTACAATTGACCTTGAAGAGTCCTTCCAATGATCCCAGTGATGTGACCTTAAAGGGTACAGCAGTGGGCAGATATCTCAGGTGATGATGCCCTTACTCTATCTGATGCTACTCTAAGATCAAAGTGTTGGGTCATACTGAATTTCACTGTGGGGACAGCAGGTATGGCCTTTGTGTGCATACTGGCTGGCATGCACAAAAGCAGACTCTTGGGCTGCTCTGCCCTGAGTTTGTTTGTGGGAGAAGCTAGCCTGGGAATGACCTGTCAGGGCTATCTGCAGCCCAGGCTAGACCTTCCTTAGTGGACAAGATGTGAGTACCTTTGCTCAGAGCATGAAAATAGCCCTTTGCCTATGGCACATCACTTAGCCGGCCACAGAGGCCGCCTATGACCATACTCTTACTCTCAGATATTTGCCTGTGAGTGTCAAACACAGGGGATCTTGGGGCATATTGGTCATTAACAGTATTCTAAAGAGAACCAGCCCAGACAAGAGGTGTTCACACCATTGATGAACCTGGTCTTAGAATGGAACCTGGAGTAGAGAGGATTAAGATTGACTATCTGGGGAGGTCACTCATCCTGTGTGTACCAAACTAGAGTCAGCATCCCTGGCTTCTCCATTTGTCTTCTCCGACTCCATAGGCATCTGGAAAGGACAGTCCTTCCTTTCCCTCTGCAGTCTAGCTCTGTAACTCACATTGGTTGGTTGGTTTGTTTTTGTTTTGTTTTGTCTTTTGAGACAGGGTTTCTCTGTGTAGTCCTGGCTGTCCTGGAACTCACTCTGTAGACCAGGCTGGCCTTGAACTCACAGAGATCTGCCTGCCTCTGCTGGGATTAAAGGTGTGTACCACCACAGCTTTAAAGAGCTGGGAAGAGGCTGGAGAGCTGAGCACCTTTGTGTTCACTGAGGGCTTGCAAGGTCCCCAAAGCTGCAAACCCTACTTTGTTTCAGGCTGTGGTTCTTTGGGGACTAGCAGAAATCCTGAGCATAGCCCACGAACCTGCAAATCAGATGCAAATGTAGCCTTTGGTTACTAAAGTGCCTGCAACTCTTCTTCCTGGCATCTAGGGTGACCATGCTCCAGAGACCAGTCCATCTGTACCTCAGGTGTGTTAGCGCTGTCCTCCTGTCCCCAGTAGCACTGAGGCTGCTTAGACTATTGCCCGAGCAAGGCTCTGTGGAGAGTTTGCTGCTCTAAAGTCTCCTTTGGGTCTGATGCTAGCGTCTTGATTTTTTTAAATTAAAAAACAGATTAATTTTTATTTTATTTTATTTTATTTTATTTTATTTTATTTTATTTTATT